>VZUA01035693.1:8066-20488 GCA_013401035.1 Horornis vulcanius | reverse complement strand
ATTTTTTTTTTCATTTATGAAAAAGTGTCATTGAAAATGTGTAGCACAGGTCAGGGCCTATGATAATACCTCCGGAGAGTTTTTTAACTTGCTGCCATCCAGTCAGTTTCACTGGAAAAAGTAATTTGGGTAGCAGTCTCCTCTTTCCCTTCTCTCTCTGATGGGCTGTGCGACTGTGGACAGGTCATTCAGGGTTTGATCCAAAACCCATTAATGTCAAGAGAAAGACTCCTGTTGACTTCAGTGATCTTTAGATTGGAATCTGTGTTTCTGCTTCTTGCCTGGATATTACTAACTTCCATTGTGTGTGTTTGAAAGCTAGGGTCCTCCTGTGTTTCAGTATTCTCATATCTAAAAGGCCTGTGGTGGGACAGCCTAGTTAGTATAAACTATGTTAACATTTTAGACATAATCTTATTCAGAGACCTAAGAATATTAAATAATAAAACATGATCTAAAAGATTTTTAAGGTTGTGCAAGGAAAAATAAATAAGAAACCAATTTATAATAATACACCAATAATGCCAATTTATAATTATTTTTGGGATGCGTAACAGGTTGGTTGGACTGGGGCTCAGTCTTTATTTCTGAATAGACCTTTTAGGTTTTTGTTGGTTTGGTTTATGTTTTGTTTTATTTGTTTGCTTTGTGTTTGTTTTTGGTATGGTTTTCTATTTCTAAATCAGTATGGAATTCACGATAGCATTTTATCTCCTTTTTCTTGATCTTTAGGATTTTTTTTTTTTACTTTTTTTTGTGCTTTAGCATTTTCCACTGTTCCAAATCCATTCCCTAAGACTGCAGTGCCTTCTGCTTATGTTGCCCCTTTAAGATATGGCCCTGATGGGAACCACATACCTAAAATGTACAAAGTCTTGACTCTTGCTCACAAGTTTTCTTACTGTAACTTATGGTCAGCTCCAGTGCCGTGTGAGGCTGGTAGGAATTTGCTAATCATGTTCAAGTCATCATTTTTATACTGTTAGCTCCCTTATGTTGCCAACATATACAGAAGAAGGAGAACTCTGCTTTCAGTGTTTTCTCATGAAACAGAAAGAAAGTCAACTGTGTGACCTCAGATGCTCAACTCAGTTAGCCAGGGTGTGGCAACTGAACTATTCAGCTTGGTGTCATCATCAAAATGGCTGAAGATGCACTTGATTTCTTCATCTATATCATCTATGAAGATATTAAATCACACTGGTCCCAATATGGACCCCCGAGGCACTCCACTTGTCACTGATATTCGTTGGGACTCTGAGCCAGTGACTACTACTCTCTGTCTGTGGCCATCCAGCTGCACTCTCTGCTGATTCTCTGACTCACAAGCATTTTGGGTAGATGGATTTTATTCTTTTCCTTCTTATTCCCTAACTTTGGAGGCCTTCTTTTTGTCCCCATGTGGGAAAGGTAAAAAACAATCACATTTTTCTTATTGTTAATAAACAGTGGAGCATTGGGTTTATTGTTTTATTTTGGTATTTAAATGTACAGTTGAAAGAAGTCAAAAGGCCTTAAAATGTCATGTATTAGATATGTAAAATAAGGCGGTGGGTGGGTGAAGGAAACAGCAGAGCAAGGATATACAAGTACTGGGAAAACATGCTTTAGAAAATGAAATAGCTTTTGTCTCTGAAAGAGCCATATCTGAATGCTGGTCCCAGATTTCCTGTGGTAGCTGGCTACGTGTATGGAACACTGCCACTTTAAAATTTATTTACAGGTGCTGTGTCTGTATGGACAAATTATTTTCTATAATTACCCATATTCTTTTAAAGAAAAGAACCCCAGGAGTGCCTCATGATAATGCAGTAGACCCATTGAGCCACAACACATCATCTCCCTCCTTAGAAGCAGACATTGAAGTGAGGTGAGCTGAAGATGCCACAGCCACAGCAGGTAGCTCAGCACACTCACTTTGCTGAAGTATAGATGCCTGAATGGACACCAGTTCCCTTCCCCCTTCAATATGCCGTGCCATCCCACTGCTCTGTGTGTGCTAGCTTGCCCAGCTTGCCACCCTTTTATTCCTCTTATAGACAGACACACAAAAGCATAGTGCATAAACATTGGTTCTGCTTCTACACTATACACATTCTCATTTACATATATATATAGATAATACATATATATGTAGATACTCACAAAGCTTGCAACTGGAAGCCCAAGTGGATAAGGTGTTGGGTTATAAGCAAACTGCAGAATTACACAAGAGAAAACAGAATAAAACCCAAACTGCCACCATCAGAAAGATGTTGATTACACTCAAGCCTAGTGGGTTAGAGTACTCCTCACTCCCTCTCTGTACCTCTCTCAGGGAATTTGGAGCTCCTCTTCATTTTACATTGCTATGGCTGAGAGCCACCCTTTGTTTTGAGAAGCTCTTAGCCAGTGGGCTCCTTCACATGTGCACATTTGCACCTGTGCACACCACCTTCTCTGTGATAAGCCTTGTGTAATTGTTATAACCAACAAATACAGTAAAACAAAAAGCAGTAATGCTGACTAAGCTAAACCAGTATTTTATGCCTTTCCACAAAGTCCACCCAGCCTAGAAATACTTTAGAAGTGCAAGTGTAAAAATTAATCTTGCTCTTAATAACCAAAGAATTTCTAAATAGCTTCTTAATAACATTTGTTGTTCCTGTGCCTTCATCACAAGACCATTTTGCAACTCCAATGTTTCTAAGTGCATAGCTCTTTGGGATGGCATCCACTACATAACTTTGCTTTCAATCTTCTAATTTTTCTTTCTCCTCCTCTAGCAGGTGACAGACATATTATATGCTTCCCTGGTATACTTCATAGGGTGAGACATTTTTAGTGATCTGTATAAATATTTTGAATTTTCCCTTGCCTAAGCCTCTAAAATGCCAGTATATGAGACTGGAATCTTGAGTCAATGCCTATGAGATCCTGAAGTAATGCATTGATGCAAGAAAATGGAAACCTACCTATGCAGACATATGAAGTCACCCTCTAATTACTCTAATTCCCGTGTCTAAATATATTATTTCATGGTAGCAGGGTGAACTAGAGCATTTGGAATTACCTGACATTCAAGATTGTAAGTTCCCATCAATTCAAACTCCTTTGACCTGTGTGGAGAAAACATCTTCAAAAGTTGAAATGTATAATAAAAAGAGACTTCTCTACTCTGCAGATTGCAGTGTGCTGTGGCAATACCCTAACAAAGGTTAAATGAGCTTGTCCAAAGGCCATGAGCAGGAAAAGGAGAAGACAGATCTGTACAAGCTATGACAGTTTTGCAGGTTGTCTTAGGCAGAAAATTTTGTGATCCAAGACAATTAATTTAAAGATTTCTGGGTTATCTCTGTGCTCAACTGCAGAAGGCTGGGGAGAGTTTATGAGAGCAGAGCTTAGATGACTAAAGTAAGTATACTGTTTAAGCTAAATCTTTACAGCACTCTTATGGATACAAATAAATACTCTGAAGAGATCACTTATCCAATCTCTTTTAAATGTCTGTATTTGGATGAGATAAACCTCACCCTTTTCTCTCCACTGAATGTAGAGGGCTTAGATTTCTAGCTTTGAGATAGACATCTACATGTTAAAGTCTAATGCAAAGGAGATAGATCCCCATCTCTACCTTTTTAGATCGGTAGAAAAACATTTCTGCTCCTCTCAGTGCTCTGTTAATTCTGAATTCTAAATGGAGCAATATAATCAGAACCTCGAATTCATATGCATCAGAAATGAACACAGCTGCTTGGTTGTTGGTCTTCCTCTGACGGTTGGACCACAGGAACCTCTGGGGTTCTGTGGTCTTGTTAATACATAAGGCATTGAGATCCATGTGTTTCTGGGTGCACTGCAGAGGGAACATGTAGAAATCCTGCACTGCATCATCACACTAGCCTAATACATGACCAAAGCCACCGCATGTCAGAAAACAGTATTAAGTTGTTAAAGACCTCAGTGTCTGAGATATTTATACAGCTAGTGACAGAACTATGTGAAGAATAAACTATTGACCACTCTACCCACTTCCCTCCTCCCACCTTTTTAGGCTGAATTTGCTAATTTGCTCACTGAGGAAGGAGAAGAAGAATGTTCTCCACAAAACAGTGTGAACCGTGGTTTAGCTCTGAGCTCAAAACTGCTACTAGTGTTGGACCCCATTCTGCCTTTTACTAGTATCGAGGTCTGAGAAGCTGTTCCACTATGGACATCTATTTGGGAACTGTACCAAAACCACATACAAAAGGAGTTGGTAATTTCTAAATAATGTATTGCAGTTCAAAACAGCAGAATTGTGTGTAAAAATTCTTCATCCTGAGATTAAAAGTCTTCAACACTTTATTGGTGTTAACCTTGATGTTCCTTCTGAAGCCCTAAAAAGAGCACTCATTAATCAAATAAAAATTGTCATCCTCCAATAATAAGGCTTAAAGAGCCAAATCTGTTTACAGATGTACAGAAGAAGACAACGGATGTTAGTAAGCAGGAAAGAAGGCTGCTGTCTTCCCAATCCTGGCTCAAATTTCAGTCAGTAATTAATAAAGCACTGTGAGTTATTTGCTTTTAACAAAAAGTAAACTCTGAATTGTAGGTTAACAAATCTTAAAGAGAGACAAAAATCTAAATCAGACATAATTCAGAAGAAGGCGTTGCCCAACACAATAAAAACAAAGAAAGATATTTTAATGTAAATCAATACCCAGAAACTAATGAAGAGAGATAGAAAAAGTTCAGATATGTTGTACATTATGCTGATTTCTCTCTCTATGGTTTCTACTGTGTGGTGTCTCAGTCAGATAGTTTGAACCCCTTCTTAATCTTACAGCTTGTGAATCTTTCAAATTCTATTAAATCCTACATCTTTGCTCAGCATTTTAATTTATAGTACTTGCCCTAGGTGGCATAGAAGGTAGAGCTCTGTCCTCACATCTCTTAAAAAAGAAGGTGTACTTTAGCCTTTAATCTATATCATCAGCTTATCCACCATTTTGTGTGATGGCAACTGGGGGCTTTTCAGCAATGAAACCAGTACCAGTGCAGAAGGAGGGGTGAATCTGTGTGCAAGAAGTGAAACATGCACACCTGGCCCACGTTACACAAAAATTAGAAAAATACTTAAAAAAATCTTCCTAGTAAAATGCTGTATGTTTTGTACTGTGGCCCACTGTGCTTTGGCAACACTTAGACTTTTCAAAAAAAGTGTAAATAGTTTTAAGGGTTTTAATTCTCTCTCTGATATAAGCCAATGAAAATATACAGTTTGCAATCATAGAAATTAGGGAGGGTTGAAATTTATTTGACTGCTGCACTATTTTCTTTTCCTTATACCCAGAACTGTTCAATACAGAGAATGTTCTTCTTGGTCTCATTTTGATTTTAATTTCTTTTACTGGGGGCTATTTCCCTGCCAGGGTTTCTTCAACACATGGCCCCACTGAAGCTGCGTACACAAGTCTCAGAGAAGCTGATGAATTTTGCAAGTTTAATTTTCTGATGGACCTGTCAGCTTTCGCTGTTTTGAGCAAAGAGACCTGACAAAAACTGTTATGGTCACCAGCTGCCCAACTCCAGACATGATGCCCTGTGCTCTGTTCTGTTTCCCCCTTCCTAGTGGTCCTTCTAGAGAATGATTCTCCATTATCTAAACAAGGAGAAGGTTGCACTGGCCCTTTTGCAGGTCCAACAACACCCCTGGTTTGAAACAGTGCTCTGCACGAACCTGCAGTAGGGTGTATCCTGATCCCTGTAAATCTCATCCCAATCTCTTATCTAAGGAGATGGTAACTTCAAACATGAAGCTTAATTTTTATTTTAGAGCATGCATTACAAAAATTTAATTGCAAGGCTGTATAGACATGTGTAGGAGTTTGACATTGGACAAATGCCAGGCACCTATGAAAGCTGCTCACTCTTCCTCCCCTGCCACAGCTGGGCAGAGGAGAGAAAATTTAATGAAGACTTCATGAGCTGAGATAAGGATCTGGAAAAAACACTTCAAGGGAAAACAGGCTCAATTTAGAAATACATAATGAGTTTATTACTAACAAAATCAGAGAAGGATGATGAGAAGTAAAATAACTCCTTAAAAACACTTTTTCTTCCCCCAACCCCTTCTCCTTTCCCACTGACAACACAGGAAGAGTGGGGGTTTAGGTCAGCTCGTCATCCAAGGTTTTCTTCTGCTGCTTAGGGAGAGGAGTCCTTCCCCTGTTGTGCCATGGGGTCCCTCCCACGGGAGACAGTTCTCCATGAACTTCTTCAGAGTGGGTCCACTCTCACGAGCAGCAGTCCTCCCAAAACTGCTGCAGCATGGGTCACCCTTCCAGGAGTGCAGTCCTCCAAGGATAGGCTGCTCCAGCCTGGAAGCAGGGCCCCTCTCTCCACTGGGTCTCCCACTGGATCACAGACTCCTCCAGGCATCCACTGTTCCAGCATGAGCACCTCCCCCACAGGCTGTGGGTAGACCTCTGCATCCCCCATGGATCCCCATGGGTTGCAGGGGCACAACTGCTTCACCATCATCACTACCACGGCCTGCAGAGGAATCTTGGCTCTGGTACCTGGAGCACATCCTCCTTCTCCACTGACCTTGGTGTCTCAAAGTTGTTTCCCTCACGTTTTCACTTCCTCCTTTTCTCTGACTAGAAAAAATGTGCTTGCCCTTTGTTTTAATTTTCTTCTTTAGTATGTTATCACAGAGGCATTACTAGCCTCTCTAACTGGCCCAGTTTTGGCCAGCACCATGTCCATCTTCAGAGCCATCAGGGATTGGCTCTGCTGGCCATGATGGAAGCCTCCAGCAACTTCACACAGGAGCCACCTCTGTGGCCCCCCACTACCAAAAACCAAGCTGTGCAAAACCAACAAAACATGCTATCCCCCAAGGTGTCCAGGTTTCTAGTTTCTTTTGCTGAGTTATTGCTGTCAAAGACCTTCTGTTTTAGCTGAACCATATTTGGTGGAGCAGATTAGTCTTCATAGAACCTCATCCATTCTCCTCCTTTGGGAAGCAGTTGATCTGGAATTCCTTGTTTGTCTTCTGTGTTGGCTCAGGAGTGACTGTGTGTTTTCTTTGTCAGCTTTGGATAAGTGAGTCATTTTTCAGAAAGGAGAGATTGTTGACATGCGGAGAAATAGGTGGATATAAACTTTGCATTTCCTGGCATCTGCACTGAGAACAGCGTAGGGCTTGAGAACAACAGAGAATGTGTAGGGCTTGAGAGAAAGCCTTTTCAAATGCTACAAAGTTTAATGCATAAATTCAAAATTTATTCCTAATTTCTGCTGAAGGACATCTATACCAATGCAAGCAGCATGGGCAACAAATAGGAGGAGCTGGAAATCATTGTGCAGCAGGAAATCTGTGGCAAAATAGCCATCACGGAATCATGGTGGAATGACTTGCACAACTGAAGTGCTGGAATGGATGGCTGCAAACTCTTCAGAAGGCATTGGGAAGGGAGGAGAGGCAGTGAAGTATCATTGGCTGTTAGAGAGGGTTTTGATGATCTAGAGATTAATAATGATGACAATAGGGTCCAGTATTTGTGGGTAAGAATTAGGTGTAAGGCCAATAGAGCAGATATGCTTGTGGGAGTCTCTTATAAACCACCTAACTAAGATGAAGAGGCAGACAAAACATTCTATAAGTGGCTATAAGGAGTCTCACAATTGGTATCCCTTTTTCTTGGGGAGGACTCCAACTTTACCAGATGTTTGCTGGAAATACAACACAGCAGAGAGTAAGTTCAGCATAGGAGATTGCTGAAGTGTGTGGAAAAGAACTTCCTGACACAGCTGATGAGGGAGTTGACTAGGGAATGTGCCTCACTGGACCTGGTGTCTGTGAACAAAAGGACTGATGGGTGACGTGGTGGTTGGAGGCTGTCTTGGGCACAGTTATCCTGAGATGATAGTGGTTTTGATTCTTGGAGAAGGAGGGGAACTGTCAACTTGGACTCCAGCAGGCAGACTTTGTTTTGTTTCGGAGTCTGTTGACGAGTCCTTTGGAAGGCAGCCCTGAAGGGTAAAGCACTCCAGGAAGGTTGGACACAATTCAGGAAGGAAGTCTTAAAGGTGCAGGAGCAGACTGCCCTGGTTTTCTGGAAGATGAGCCAGCAGGCAAGAAGACTACCATGGCTGAACAGAGAGCTCTGTCTGGAACTCAAGAAAAAAATGAGAGTTTATTACCTTTAAAGAAGGATCGGGCAACTCAGGAGAACTACAAGGATGTTGTGTGATTATGCAGGGAGAAAATTAAAAGAGCCAAAGCCCAGCTAGAACTTAATCTAGCTACTGCCATATTCAATAACAAAAATGTTTCTATAAAAACATAAATAAAACAATGGCTAAGGGGAATCTCCAGCCCTTATTGGATTTAGGAGGAAACATAGTGACAAAGGTTGAGGAAAAGGTCGAAGTAGTTAGCAACATCTTTGCTTCAGTATTTAATAGTAAGACCAGTTATTCTCTAGGGACCCAGCCCCCTGAGCCAGAAGACAGGGATTCGGAGCAGAATAAAGTCCCCATAATCCAGGAGGAAAGAGACAGTGACCTGCTACATCACTTAGACAGACAAAAGACTCTGGGGCCAGATGTGATCCACCAAAGGGCTCTGAGAGAGCTCATGGAAGTGCTCACCAAGTCACTTTCCATCTTTTATCAGCAGTCCTGGCTAGCTGGAGAGGTCTCATTGTGACATTCCACTGGACACTGGACAGTGTCCCATTGGACATTGTGACATTCATCAACAAGAAGTGCAGGAAGGAGGATTCAGGGAGCTACAGGCCTGCCAAACTGGCCTCTGTACTGAGCAACATCTTGGAGCAGAACATCTTGAATGCTGTCATATATCATCTAAAAGACAACCAAGGGATCAGGCCCAGCCAGCATTGGTTTATGAAAGACAGGTCCTGCTTGATCAATCTGATTTCATTCCACAACAAGTCAGTGGATGTGGGAAAGGCTGTTGATGTAGTCTACTTGGACTATAGTAAAGCCTTTGACACTGTTTTCCACAGCATTCTCCCAGAGAAACTAGCAGCCCATGGCTTAGATAGGTGTGCTCTTTACTGGGTTAAGAGCTTGCTTGATGGCCAGGTCCTGAGAGTCGTGGTGAATGGAGGTGGCCTGGTGGCCTGTCACAGGTGGTGCTCCCCATGCTGAGGCCAGTCCTGTTTAACATCTCTATCAATGACCTGGACAAGGGGCTTGAATGATTCCTTATTCAGTTTACAGAGGACACTAAATTGGGTGTGAGTGTTCAACTGCTGGAGGGCAAGAATGCTCTGCAAAGGGATCTGGAAAGGCTGGATGACTAGCCTGAGGTTCCATAAGAAGAGTGCCAGGTCCTGCACTTAGGTGACACAATTCCATGCAGTGCCACAGGCTTAACAAAGAGTGTCTGGAAATCTGCCTGGCAGGAAAGTACGTGGGGAAGATGCTTTCTAAGCCTTATAGACAAGGTTTAGCACTGGGCCTGGCAGAGTTTTATTAATCGTTGGGCTCAATGACCTTAAAGATCTTTTCTAGCCTAGACCATTCTATGACTCTGTGAAATGTAAGATCTTTGTGAGCTTATTTCACAACAGTATTTAAAAAGTGTTTGGAAATAAATGAAAAATAAGCAAATAATAAATGAAATACCTTTTAAAACATATTGTTGAGATTTTTCCTATATCCTTCAAGACCAAGTGCATATCAAACTGTCCCATAATTAAGATTTTCAAATATGGTTCTGGCTTGTTTCCTTCTCTGAAGGAGAAAATGTGTTTAGGGTTGGAATATTATAGCATGCTCATCTGGTGTCCTCAGCATCACCTACACTCAGCATCCCAAACTCACCTCTTTTTCTGTGTGAACACAGTGCACAAGCCAGTCTTTCTGTTCCAGTAAAGCAAGTCTCTGTTGGACCCTCAGCCAGCTGCTGCCTGCAGGTTCAGTTTTCCTGCAGGGTCCCAGATGCTGGCCAGGGACAGCCTGTTTGCCCTGGGAGCTGCATATGCCCTCCCTGTGCTGGAGGGCTGTGTTAAGGCTCAGATTACACTGCCAGATACACCAAGGAAGGACCTCTATCAGACAAACGGGATGTGAGCAAATCCTGAGCAACCACACATGCTGCACCATCATTAGTTAGTTGTGAATGAACAGCCGCATGGATGTTTGATTTACTTCTAAACACTGTTACAGTACTGCTGCCTACCAAGCTGTGTTGTAACCTACCAAAAGGTACAGCTTTTTTGTCTCTGTCCATAATAATAATGTGGTTTTTGTCTCTGTCCATGAACCTTTGTTGTGTAAGCACTGGTTTCTGAATGGAGGGCAACACAATCATTTGAATGCTCAGGCTTCTCTGCTTTGCCTTGTACAGTGACTAAACTAGTTCCTTGCTTGCTTCAGTATCTAGAGACCATCAAAGTGGCCAAAACATCCTCTAACTATTCTCTCTACTGCCTCTTTTGTACTGTGCTGACTATGGCTTAATATTTAGAGAGTTTGTACTGGTGAGTACTCAGGATGTGAGAGGCTCAAAAGTTCACTGTGGATGGAGAGGGAAGAAAGACAAGTGTAAAACAGTATAGAAAGCGGGGCTACTTGAATGACATTCTTTCTTCCTCTCCTGCCTTCATGCACTCACACAGATTTTGCCTTCTTAAGCACTTTTGCACTGACCTTTTTTTTTTCTTTCCCCTTTTTATTTCTCTCTGTATATACTGAGGGGAAAAGAAAGGTACACAGCCATTTTTACGAGAATGTTGACTGAGGGTGGTCACCATCTGTGCAAACTGTCTGAAATTGTGACTTCCTCTTTGCCTTCTCTTCTCTCTGAGAGAAAGCCTCACTTTTAGATAATCCAGAGAATATTATCCACCACCACCCTCACCACCATGCTTCCCCTGACTGCCCCCACACATGATTGGTGTTTTCCAGTCAAAACATGCTTCTCTCTCACCTGAAAGGGCTTCTTTAATAAAGTAGACATCCTGTTTAAGATTTGAGGATTTGACTAGTTAGCACCAGGAACTCTGATGTGATGACTGGGGGACTGACGCAGAGAGGCCTAGCAGGGTTGTTTATTAGAACAGCAAATAATTAAATTTACTACTTATTTACAGGATAAAGAATTTTTCCCTCCTCTCTCTTGCTCTCTCTTCTTCCACTATTGCATGTTATACCCTCAGAAACCTTCAGGATGAAATCTAGGCCCACAGAGTTTTGCAGTTTAGTAAACCTATATATAAAATTTGCCTTACTAAAACAGAGCAAACGTCTAATATTTGTCTCTTCTACTAAGGCACCTTTTCCAGGTACAGGTGTCTGGTTGAAGACAGCACTGCCCTAAGTGCTGTTCATTAACTGGAGATTACATTGCACTCTTATAGGTGCTCTCTAATATACTTTAAAAAGAATCAGTTCAGTTGACTTTACTGAAGAGGGCTTTGGAGATCTGCCAGCAAAAATGAGCTGACGGCAGTCTGTGCCAGAGGGGGACANTAATAATATTAATATGCACAGTAGCCTTGAAATGGACTTCTCTCTATTCTATAGACTACAGGCAGACATCTTCTAGATCTATCTGTGCCTACTGAAACAGTCACAACCCTTCCCAGCATCTTTCTTCAGTCCATGTGGGATCAGGCAGCTCCCCAGATGGACTCCCTGACCCTGTCCTGCCCAAAGGAGCCAGATGAACTTCAGGGGAGTGCTCTGCCAGCTTTATTGCCTGAAATAAGGCAAAATCTGACAACCTGGAGGAAAAAGAAGCAGGGAAGACAGCCTGTTCAGCTTGTATTGATTACTGACAGAAATGAAACCATAGTCAACTGGTTTAGCTGTGTTTAGATTAGGAGTTTGCAAGAATTACTTGCAGTATTTGCTGTTTGCTAATGCAGGCAAATCCCCACAATGTATGCTGAGTTCAGAGTCCTCTGTCACTGAAAACTATCCTGATCTTAAATCTGCTTAAAATGGTACTTAAATTTATTTTCAGCCTTCTTTAATTTATTATTGCCGCTATTTTTACATGGTTTTATCACAACAACACTAGCAATGTCCTTCACACTTCCATGGTGAACTTTGTGCAATTTTGCAAATTCTTTTAATGCTACATAGCAGCTTGGCTTCTCAAAATGCTGTAGGAGTAGGGTATTGCAGTTCCAGCTCTGATGCACTTAAGATCCCATCAGAGTTGTAATTTCTTATCAGAGAATTTCTGTTCTCTGAAGGAGAAAGTTGCACAGACAAGGAGACTGGTAGAATATGTGGGCATTAGGTTTACTCTGTGATCCTTTTCATGGAATCTTTCTAAACCAGTTGGTGCCTTAAGCTTTTGCTTTCATATTTGCAGATTCTGTGCTGCCTAGGGGTGTAGTTCTTAGCCTCATATAAAGTGCTAGTGAGCTCTCTTCACAGAGTAGGTAGACAAAACAAATCCTTTT
>VZUA01035687.1:1936-14698 GCA_013401035.1 Horornis vulcanius | reverse complement strand
AGTTTCAGTAGTGCCTGTACTGTTTTAGCTGAGTTGACATCCTCTGGAAGCCTTTAGGATCTTGCAGACTGGTCTCTATCTATGACTTGGACTGCTGTACCTTTCATCCCATGTCTTAGAAATATTCCCCTGACATAAGATTTTCCTCTTAGAACACAGCCTTATAAGAATGAATGGTAAAATAGAAGACAATCCAAAAAAGAGAATAAATTCAACAGCAGATAACAATTAAGATATTTGCTGCTTATCTTAATATTTTTTTTTTTGCTTTGACTCATTCCTTCATCTTTTTTTGCCATCTTTTTCCCAAGCAAAGTTTCTGACAGTGCACACTGGAGATGACATGAAATCCCCTGGCGGAAATTACTTTATCTATGCTTTGATATACACACTATAAGCTTGTGTCTGAGATAGTTATCCTATTGTAGTCAAATCCAATAGAGACAAAAGAGTTGAGAGTGTTATTGATCTGATCAAAAGCTTCTGCCTTCTCTAGGATAAGGTGTGCTACACCTTAAAGTTTTCTGAGTTTACAGACATTTCCTCTATTAATTATCAAGAAAGCTCATGGCCAGAAGTTTAGATATAGAAGTCCACACTCCAGTGAGATGTATCTCCTCCCTCCTAACTTTAATGGAATGTCAGTCAATCCCTTAATATACGCATATACCGTGGTTCCTGACCTTCCATTTCTTTTTTCAAGACAATGAACAAGAACTTTGAATCCCCTGGTAACATAATTGTTGTTCTGTATCCACAGATGTACCACAGTGAGTCACTAACCTTGCATCATCATTCAGACAACAAACAACCCTGGACATGACTTAAAATTTTCCTTTAGATCTGCTGTGAATGTGAAAAAAATTACTCATGAGTTTTTTGAGTCTCTCTTTTTCCTTCTATCTGTCTGAGGAGGCAGATTGCTGCAGTTCACCTTTAGCATGATACAGATGCCTCATCTAGGAAAACAAGAATCTTATGTTTACTTGTCTTCTCTTGATAATGTCTGCAGATAGCTTAAAACTTTCCATGGCTGCTTTTTATCTCTTTTTTGGACTGTTTTAAAGACATTCCAAGGTCCTGCTGGACAGCTCCTTTCCCAAAGGGTAGCAGTAGCAGAGGCAACAGGAAACCAAAGAACATCCTGCTTGGTCTGATGAGCCTTTTCTAAAAGAGCAGGTGGGATTTTAGTGTAGCACCAAACCATGATTTGAAGAAGACCAGTGAATTACACTATGTCAATCATCTGCTGGTTAGTGCTACCTTTTCCCTCCACTTTCTGTATTCTTTTGCCTTCACGAGTTTAACCTAATTATTTTAGGAGAAGATTGTCAGCACTTTTACCAGACTGAGATGAATATCTGTTTCTTGAGACTGAATTCAGTTATTATTTACACGAAGTCCTACTCATTTGTGAATGCCTATGAGATAACTTTAACCTCAGCACTGAGATTTTACTTTACATATGTAAATAACACTATTTTACTAGTTGGAACAGGAAGAGCTCTGTAGATAATGATACCTCTGTTACAGTGAAAAGGTTGTCAGACTAGATGTGAGATAATATTTGAACTTTGAGGAATGGGACATAATGTAGACAAGTATTTTCAGCCATGAATATAGCTGTGTCACATGTTTTCAATTTGAAACATGACTGCAGGTTGTAAATGCAAACAAGGCTGGGGAAAGCCAAAATCACCTCCTTCTAAGAACTACAAAATGACATTTTGGGAAAAGATGATTCTGTTCCACTATGAAGTGGGCTCTGGATATTCAATATGACAATGTCCAAAAAAAAATCCAAAATGAATAGCTTTATGCTGTGAATGCTCTTAACAGAACTAGTTAACTTATATTTTTAATAGTACATAAAGCATGGATGAAACTGTGCCTCTGACTTGAGTACATCATCCACAGTAGGCCAGATCTGGTGGAAAGATCTGGAGGCCAAATCAGAATGTGTCTCTAGTTGTTACTTTTATGCACCTACTCAGTGAGTGTTGTTGCCGTTAACTTTCCCAGTTCAGCTGTTCCCCCCTGTCTCACAGAAACATCTTGTCTGTATGCACTGAGGGACAGCACCAAGGCAATGACTAACAGCAGGAGGTTTGTGGCCACTCAAATAGGCTCTGAGAAATCATGGTGATAAATTAGAAGAACTGCATTCAACAAGGACTGCATGTCAGTATCTGTGGGAGAGATTAAGTTTATAAGGTGTGGGAAAAAAAAGATTACTCGTGTAGATCTGCTGATGCAAGTGTGGCGTGACTAAAGAGGAATGTACCTTCTGTGTCTCTAGGGAAGCCTATCAGTGCAATACAAGAACCATATTGACTAATAAATTATGATCCTGGTTAATGGTTATCGAGATGGTTAATCTTTTGTTACCTCACTTATCTACAACGTTTTTCTGAAGTGATTTGATAATATCCTTTTTACCTATTTAGGGAAGCCTTGTGCAAATCATTCCTTGAGGAAGTTGATAGACTGCTGGTAAGAATACTAAAAAAATTAGTGAATATTTTATGTCTTCTGTGAGAAGATGTTGATGCATATATATTTTCGCTTATGTGGCTACATAAAGCACTGCCTAGAAATCAAAAATAAATTTAAAAAAGGACCAGGTGATCATTACTATTTGATTTCTTATTTTTAGCAATGATTCAACTGAATGCTATTCTTCTAACCAGTCGCTAAGAGAGCTTCCCTGTGATAACAAAACAAATTTTAATCTTTAGTAAAACTAAGTTTTACAGACAATTAAATAGCAGAAAGATAGGGAAAATAATATATGATTCTGAAATGAAATCCACAAAAACTTAAAGAGCACAGCATTCCTGATGCTTTTTGATGTGAAATATCTAGCAAACTTAGTGCTGCTTAGGTGACTGAGGTTGTAAAAAGTTAACCAGACTCATACATTTTTTTCTATCTGCATTTTTATGGTTTTGGAAGACAAAAAGGCACCTCCCACTAAGACATGACAGACATAAAAAAAATCCAGATCTGTTCTACTTTCTCAAGTTTTCCTTTACAACAACATTTTAGCTCTTAGCAATGCCTGCTGATGGATATATTTCATCCAGAAAATTCAATTGCCTACTCCTATTGCTGCTGCTATGGTTACAGATAATGTCATAACTTCTTGTTCTCTTGGTAGAGACAATGATAAGGGTTGTTATGATGGGTCAAAGCAAAAAAAGTTGCAAAGTTAGAAAGACTTCTCTGAATGCCAGGCTCTGTGATGGCTGAGTAGCACTTGAAGCAAACTCCTGTATCTTTAGGAGTTGAAGAAAGAGTAAGATTTTATTTTTCCCTTCTCTGACAGTTTTAAAATTGCATGTGTCACGGTAAAACATAGCTATATGTATACATATTTTTCTAATTATTACTCCAGAATAAAGAGCACAACAATATTAGGAGGTGCTGATGAAATCAGGTTTAGAGGATGATTAGATCCAGTCCCACTCAAAGGCTTCAGCAGACTAACACCCAAAGATTTGTTTTTCTCAAAACTGTGGTTGTTAAATCCATCTCCTTTGCCTGTGTTCATCACAGCTCACTGACTCCCTGGGAATGCCTCTGCCACCCTACAAAAATTTGTGCTTTCAATGAGGTCAGGTGATTTTACCTGTATGCAATTTTGCCATGGTCCTGTCACTTTTATTTTAGTAGCTTGTTTTGGGTTTTCCAGGAAGTTCTCTTGCAAATCTCCACCACAGTAGTATTTCTGTCTAACCCTTTGTGTTGATAGGTGATGCAGGAGAAAAATACAGGGAAAATGTAAGTGTTTTTTGATGGCCATTGCTTTTGTAATATCTCCTGTAATTGTCAGGGTTTTTCCTGTCCCTTGCAGAGCCTGATGAAGGGGAGGATACAGCCTGGGTATAGTGTTCCTCAACCCTTCATATCCAGCAACTCTAATTTTTCCAAGCTGTAGGGAGCAAAAAAGCTCTGGGCCAGAATCTTCTCTTATTTAGACTGGCATACATTTGAAGATCAATCCAGTAGAGCCAAAACAGTTTCACAGCAGTGAATGTGATACGAAATCAGAGTTTGATGAGGTGCTTTTGGTTGTCTTTCAAGGATTTCAGAGGCATTTAAGTACACTTCAGCCTAGGCATTTGCTTAGTATTTCTACATATTCATGTTAGCCATGAAGATTTTCTCATCCTGTTCTCTGACACTGGCCACCCCTGCTCAGGTGCTTCATTGTATAGGCTGCATTAGTGCCAAAACAAGAGCTTTTAATGAAGTAATGGAAAGCTGTAGAATTAGTAGTTATATTCAACTCTGCTAAGTGCATCTGCTATTATTGTTGTGATATTCTCACAATATTTTGTGATGCTTTTCCATTCATATTGTGAGGAATGTTTCAACTGGTTCCTGGAGTTTAGACTAGAGTTATCTTTTCGTGGCATAATGCTGAGGGCATGCATTTTATGCCCTGGGGTGCTTCATAAGAGCAGGAATGAACATGCAGAGTTTTCTGGGACAGCTTGGAGGACAACAAGGGAAAGAAAAAGCTACACTGTTCAATGCCATTCCAGCAGAGTCCCTCCTGCAAACTGTCTGGACTCTCAGGCACACCCAGGCTTTGTTCTGAAGGGAACTCATTTCTTCACAGCAAAATAAATTCCAAGAATAAATAGCAGTTTTGAAATTTATGAAACAGGCAGGGATAGTCAGAGAACCAAGACACACAACTGATACTCAGGTTATCTCAGGCCATAAGCATAACTGGATTAGGTTTCACCTATTCTATTAGCTGGTGTGTTGTACTGAAAAAGGATCTGGACAACTTGCAAAGGGTTAGAGTCAACAATAGGAGCCTGCATGGGGTCACATAGCTGGCTTCACTCTCCATTTGGTTCCATGCACCAGCATTTGGTTAAAACTAAGGCTTCTTTTTCCATTGTCCTACATGGTGCTGGCAATGAATAGGCTCCTGGGGTTGTGGCTTAAGGGGATTATTAGGCAAAAGAAAAACATGCCTCATACAAAAATACAACACCAAAATTTATGGAAGTTTCAAAGGCTGATGAAGAGAAGGTGTTGAGCTTTAATATTTTTTTATTATTAAAAAAAAAATGGGCTTTCTCAATGTACAGGGCAGAAGAAGCAGACCAAATTCAGGTGGAAGTTTCAGCTCCCTCAAAACAAACATACCAGGGTCAGACAAACGCTGCTTTTAATTGCTTGAACCAGAAGGAAAAGAAGACTACAAGGAAGGGCCCTTATATTGGAGCACATTGTGTCCTGTTCCTGTTTTTTCTCAAATCCACATGTTCCTGTGTCTGTGGTAAAAATGGAGTTCCAGTGGCTGGTATGATTTAATTGCATACACAGCTTTACCAATGTTGCCAAACATGCTATTTTTTACATAGACTCTTCTTGCTCCTTACAAAGTCAATTCTTTGCATGATTTTGTGGCATCAGAAACAGAAGGATCTGAGTTTTCATGGCATTATTTGCTTCTCTGTGGGAGCATGTGATTGTAAAGTCTGCAAATAAGCTTGCCTGGGGACAAAGGTTTTTCTATTAAGATTTTCTATGGGGCTGCACAACCTTCAGCATTACTGAGATTTCTGTTGTGTATTGACTCATACAGAGAAGTCAGGATTAGATTATTTGCTTTCTCCAACATTAATTATTCCTCTCTTTTTCAGAACCCTGCTCTGCTAGGTTATGGATGACAGTATGTGTTTCAACACCTTTTGGGAGAAAGAAGAGCTTTGAATGCAGCTTGCTGCATATGCAATCTTATAAATGCAGCTCATGACCCTGGCCAAGTAAAAATTGAAATGTAAGGAAGCCCTGATAGATTGCTCTTTATTTCTCCCTCTCTTTTCCAGTAAAAAAACATTCTGTCTACGATGTTGATTTAACCTCTAAAATGGTCTGCTACCTTCCTGTCTTTATAATTAGTTTCCTATTTAATGTGTATGCACTTTAATTTTCTTTTAATGTTTGTACACACTTGTCATTGTGAGAGCGAGAAAAAATTGCAGTAGATGTTAAGATCCTGTTAGCACTTTGCTTGAGTAACAAAGAATTGAGAAATCTAAACATAATTTCAGGAAATATTTACTCAGTTATCCAGTTTTGGGGTGCAGTTGTTTATTTCATAACAGTAGCCTGAGAAGACACCACAGATTAATTGTCAACTTTGACTGAGTTTCAGTTGGAAACTTCAGCTTTTCAAGTGGAACTCACTGAGTGTGAACTGCTGTGTCTTTAAATCAAGGTAATATTCATATTAATTTCTTGAAAAGTGAACTGTTTGATATTGTGTTGTATATTTTCCAGCCTCTGTGTTGGAGAACAAGATTTTATTCTTTCTGCATGTGCGTGTTTAGTGCAGGCTATTTACTAAAAGGTTTATTTCTAGCTCAGAATCATTAATACCTTCACTCTTCATCAGCTTTTGGAGTCATTGCTGTGGTGGGTTGACCCAGGCTGGACACCAAGTGCCCACCAAAGATGGATGGGGAAAAAAAAATATAAAAGAAAGCTCATAGGTTGAACAGGGAAAGATCATTTACCAATTACTGCTACAGGCAAAAGAGACACAAATTTATTACCAATTGACAATGAGAAATGAAAACAAAACACCTTCCCCCCATCCCTCCCATCTTCCTGGGCTCAACTTCATCCCTCATTTTCTTTCCCTCCTTCCTCTAGTGGTGCAGGGGATGAGTTCTGGGGGCTGTGGTCAGTTCATCACAAGTATTCTCTGCCACTCCTTCCTCCACGGGGTAGGGCTCCTCACACTGCTCCAGCATGGGATCCTCCCCATGTGAGACAGTGATCACAAACTTCTCCAGTGTGGGGCTCCTTCCCATGAACTGCTCCAGGCAGGTCTCCCACAGGTCACAGGTCCTGCCAGCAAACCTGCTCCAGTGTGGCCTTCTCTTTCCATGGGGTGACAGCTCCTGCAAGGAGCCTGCTCCAGTATGGGCTTCCCATGGGGTCACAGTCTCCTTTGGGCCCCTACCAGCTCAGGGCTGGCTCTGTGAAATGTAGGGGAAGCTTCTACCAGGTCCTTACAGAATCCAGCCCTTCAGCCACTCTCTACCACAACCATGCCTGACAAACCCATGGCAAAGCTCCTGGTCTAACAGAAGAGATTTATTCAGGAACCATAGGATTTTCTTAATATGATCTCAATTTTGCTGTGCAACTAGCCAGGAAACTGGTGGGCAACAGGTATCACGTACTCTCTTAGCAGATTTTGTACATCTATAGGAAAAAACATTCAAAGAAGTTTTTAAAAATTAATTTCTGCATGCCATATGTGTGGTTATGAATGCTTCAAAATAATAGCACAGGAACAGTGATTTGTTTGTGCTCAGTGACCAATTTTGTGCCAACAAGTGATTGCGCTTTTAGCTGCCTGTTTGGAGTGTGCAATAAGGTGTTTGCACTTCTGCATGTGTATTTGGGAGAATACAAACCAGGACCTCACATTTCACAGCAGAAGAAATGAAGCATGGCAGCGAGTCACGAAGACTGGCTTTGCAGGCAAAATCCTTGAATCAGCGGAAGTGCTGGTTTCTAGGACAAAAGCATCTTGTTTCTCTGATTAGTTCCTTATAAATTATCTTAAAAGTTGCTTATTAGCTATAATTTGTCTTTTTTAAGCTTGGTAAACAGGGGTTTTTAGCCCTCAAGACCCTTAAGACCTACAGAGGAGCAAGTTTTCTTTTTATTTACATTTTTAAGTGCTCAGTTGTCACAGCCAGCCGTTATGCAGAACTGATTCCGGTGACTAATTTGACTTGACATTTTGATGCCTGTTTCTTTCAGAGCTCCATGTTATTTGCTTGATCTTGACCTGTGCTGTGTCATTCAGCAACACATACTTCCATTTTTTAACTACTCTACTAAAGAATTATATTCAACCTGTCTGTCTGTTTTCTTATACGTATCTACCCATAGCTCTCCTGGATTTTTCTTTATGTCAGCAAGGTCAAACTCATTCCTCTTCTAATTATACACAGTACCTATTCAAATCTTTGCTATTTGAGCATGTCAGTTGTTGAAGTAATTATATTAGTATGAATGTCAAAGAAAAGGAAGGAATACAACTAATTTAAAGCTTTAAGAGGAAAAGAAATTTATTCTTACTGTCACTTAATGTATTAAGTCCACTCAGACAATATAGCTTCAGGTGCTAAACAGTATGGGGACACAGCTTGAGTTTAAGTTTGAAAAGCTTGTATTCTTCACTATTCTTTCTTATTAATGTTTAGATGAAAGCCATAAGCTTTTAACTAAATTCATTACTTTCAGGGGAGGATCTGGATGTCTGGAGAAGAAGAAATATTTGGCCTTGCTAACTGAAGTTATTGTCTTTAAGATTGCTTAGAACCACCCAGAAAAGAAACAGTGTGCTAACTTGTAGGACGTGAACAGCTGCCAGACCCTGCTGATGAAAACTTAGTGGAATCCAATAAATTTTCCATTTGTATTGTATCTCTTCCTTCTGGAAAAATGTATTCAGAAATTTATAATGATTCAAGTCAAAATCTCTACAAGCTCTTTGCTTTTTGAGTAAAGACCCTATACTTTATGGTACAAGCATTTACTGGTAGAAATCCTCTCATTTAGCAGTAGAAAAAACTTGGACATCCTGTTTCTCTTTTGTGTACGTGTTTTGGTCCTTTTCTTCTGGTGCATGTAGTTCCATCCTCTTCCTTAGAAAGGCACAAGGAGGGAAGGCTTTTGCACACAGGGAGTGTTTTATTTTAGCAGTGTTTCAACTTAAATCTTTTCACATATCTTCAGACTTGGGTTTACTTTGGGTAGAGACAGTCAGTGTAGTATTTGGCACTTAAAAGATTACACAATTAATCTTGCAGATGTTGGTCTGCAACTTTCCCAGTGACGACCACTTTCTGCTGCTATCCTGCACAAGTACCCCAGTTGTTGTCTCATCTCTTCAGGGAGGCCTGGAAGCCAGCTGAGCTTTCTCACCTCAGGGGCAGAGGAAAAGACCCCTATTTTTCTGATTGATTTTGCCCGAAGCAGAGTTAAATGTTCAGTGTGTATTTAATCAATTTTGACAGCGGTGTATTCTGCAGTTGTCGTTATATGTGGGGGCCACAGCAAGAGAGCACCACTGTTAAACACTATGTTTTAGTGCTTTGATTTCTGCAGTCAGTTACACTTCACAGAAATTGAGTAACAATGAAGCCATCATTTTTGCTACTGGTCAGCGAAACAAAAAAAAAAAAAAATCTATGTATCAACAGTCTGATGATGAGAAGCTCCCTTCTCCAGTTGAAACAGAATGGACTGGATGACTAGATTCTACTAATTCTGTAACATTACATCTGAATCTCTTCTGCATCATGAAGTGAAGGAAAGATTTTGATTATATCAATAATTTTGTTACACTTAAAGTTTTTTGAAACTGACTAATTTACTCTTGTTCAAGTTTCAAAGCCATCCATGTACCAGACTGAAATTTTTCACTTATGTATTTATTTGTGGAGGAATACCAATCAGGTACAAGATGTGCAAATTGCTTCTGAACTCATCACTTTCAATTGAGGAAAAAAAACCTAAATAAAACAAAATTTTTTCTCAATTTTAAGAAAAAGTGATTTTCATTGTAAAACTCTTAATTATAAATCTGACCTATTTTAACAACAAAACCCTCATAGACTGTATATTTGAGGTTTAAAAATATGTTTCTCTCTTTTAACTTAAAATTATTTAGAAATGGGATTGTTTGGTCTGGGCAAAAAACACCCCAAAAGAATTTTTTTTCAGTTCCTTCCAAATTTTTTCTTCAAACCTTTTTTTTTTTTTTTCTTTTTTTTTTTTTTTTCCAGTGCTTTTTCTTTTTCCAAGTTCCTCCAGCTTCTCATGAAAAAAAACTTTTAAATTTCATTTTTAGGTTAATCAGTCTGATTTGAAAATTGTATGAACTTCTGTGAAAATTTTCCTTTCATTATGAAACCAAATGAAACAAAGTGATGCAGACTGAGGTTTTATTCACACAAACTGGAATGAGAAGGGAAAAAACAGAGGTGAACTGAACTGGAAGAAAAGTCACAGTGGATATATGCATAAAACCCACATTGAATTAAAAGGAAAAAGGCCCTGAAAAAGATTTAAGACAAATCTTGTCAAATTGGACTGATCTTTATAATAAACGCACTCAGTCTTGTGATCTAATAACTTATTTCATGTTTGAGATTGATATTTTGCAACAGGTTCCAATATTATGCTTGTTAATTTTTTGATTTGTTGCAATTTAGAGGACTGTGAACTAGACAGGGCTGTGGAGCCCAGCATAAACAGCTTCAGAGCTATCAAATCTGGAAATTCCCTTTCAACAGAAACCATCCAAAGTTCAGGAACATCGATATTACATTGAAATTGGGTCAGTTCGTCATGAGAGAGATGTAAGAGAGATTATATCGTTTCCTGACATTAAAAACACATATTTGAATTCTTTTATGATAACAGGGTTGATCAGTTTCAGAGTGTTTCAGCAGTTTAGCATGCCTGTAACATGAGGCTGTATCATCAACACTGTAATAAAAGAACCAGGCTTGATGGAATTTGACCTTCTAGAAACTCTGATTGAGAAGCAAAACATTCATATCTTAGTGCCTGCCTTTTTGTCTAGCAAGGGGGTTTTCGAGTCTGGATTGTTCATACCAGGAAAATAATTCTTCTTCTTAATTAAAAAAAAAAAAAAATCAGGTTTGCAAGCGAAGGCTTAACTTTTGTGTTTTAAAGTTGTGTCTGCAGAGAAAATTGATTGCAATTCTTCAAATTAAAAAAAAAAAAATCCAAACACAGAGTTACATATGTAAGACTTAAAAAAAGTCTATAACATCTGAATGCTGAATCTTTCTGATTTGTTCTGGATATGTGTCTGCAATTTTTACTATATTGTTATTTATTTCTATATTGCTGCTTTTAGGTACAAATCTTTTAATACTCAAAATAAAGCAAAATAAGTTACTATATTAGGATGCAGCAATTTTTACCTGCGAGTTTAAGAGAAGGTGGTTGGGTGCATGATCTACAGCCTGCCTTACATTTTCAATTGGTTTATTAATCTGAACTACTTTAATTCTCAAACGTATTAATTTCACAATAATTCACAACATGAATTGAAATCAATTAGGAAAACTAGCCCAAATAGATTCAATTACATAAAGGAAAAGATATGCCCATACTTTTGATTGGTTTTGTTTATATGACGTCTCAATAAAAACTCTTCACATCTGCAGGCATGTAGTTCTAAAATTCCAAATTCTAGATATCTGTGTCTATTAATGTTTATGCAAAACAACATATACCCTTTCTTGTAGAAATGATCTATAATTGTACCATAAATTTTTAGTATACATTTTTTTTCCCAAACAATTGATCCCAATGGGATAAAAAAATATTAACCTTAATTTATTTCCTTATGCCTGACATATTTCACTATAGAATCAGATTGTTTTTCTTTAAATTAATGTTGTCTCCATACTGGTTTTCTGTATTTGAAGGTATTAATGAATAAATTTAACTCTGAATCACAGGTGTTTAAATTGGCTGAGGGAATAAATGTATAACTACATTCATAAATACATATCAAAGCAGTCAAAGGCTTAGATATATATTATGCCTTGATGTGTGTGCAAAATTTCCATTACTGTTATTGGGAGATAATGTGGGTGTTGTGAGGTAGAATATATTCCAAGCAGTATCCTGTGGCATGTTTTTTTCCTACTAGTCCCATTTTCCCTTCTTTGCTGTTTGCTACAGTAACATAGCATTTGAATTAGAATTTTAGGAACTTTGATGAAAGCAATAGCAGAATTTATACATTTATCACAACAAAAAGATTTTGCAAGTTTCACATTTGTACTGAAAAACCAGAAACAGGCCAAAGTACATTTAGCCAGATGTTGATATCTAAATTGCAAATATCCATATTTAAGCAGATGAAGCCCTCCTGAATTTCTGTTTCACGATTAGGACCACATACAATGGTAACAGTAAAATAAAAGACTAAAATAAAAGTGGTGGTGGTGGAAGCACAGGGATATTGGCACCACGATGGTGATGCAGGAAGATGTTCATGTGGCAGAGAAAAGCAGTTGTCCTGTAGGCAGGCTGCAAACCTGACAGTTGACAGCAAAAAATAGATCATGTTGGAAATGTTTCTCAGGATGTTTAACACTTATTATGAAAAGTTAAATGAAAGTTTCTCTATGTTGCTGATCTATTCACAATTTTTGATACCACTCTAAAAATCCCTGTTTTTTCTGCCTACATCCCAAATGACACTTCTCTGGGTTTTTATCCCAGCTTGTGCCAGGGGTCATTGAAGCATTTGCAGGTTCATAGTCTTTATGTGTATAAGAACCAGAACCAAAGCAATTCCTTTATTTTGTTAGTATCTAGTGCTTTCCATACTTTTGATGTCATTTGGTTGTGCCTTCAGTTCTCTTGAGAGAAAAGGAGTAAGAGTGCATAAAACTGAGGAAGATGTTCCCCTTACAATGAAAAAGTCAATACAAAACATCTCACAGCCCAACTTCAAGAAGTGAGTTGTGTTCCCATTCCTGCTGAGATGTGTGTATAGCACGGTGACTAATGAAGTGCTAAGTAGCTCTACTTAGCCAAGGAAAAGGGCATTATTATTCTTCCCTGTGAAATGTGTTAGAGGAAAATTATTTAGAAGAACCATCCAAATAAAATAAAACAAAACAAAACAAAACAAAGCAAAACAAAACACACACA
>VZUA01035683.1:28962-41812 GCA_013401035.1 Horornis vulcanius | reverse complement strand
CAGCAATGGAGATAGATTTAAGAGGAAAACAAAGGAAGCAAACAGCCTGGAGACCAGCTGTACTTTACATAGGCAGACAAAACATATATGAAGAAGAATTTCTCATTCTGCTGCTTCCTAGAAAAAGAAGTGGAGAGCAATTGCCATGCTTTGAGCTACAGTGAAGAACAAATATTTGAGACTTGGTTTTTGGGTGTGCAGAGTATTCACAGGGCCTGATAAAACTATTTTAACTTTCCACCAGTTCTCACTTCGCTCTGGCATTTATTTAGAAAAAGAACTGAATTTTATATTCAGGTCTTGAAACCAAAAGATAGTATGAAAAAAAACCAATGCTTTCAAAAATAAAGATTTAAATCACATGAATATGTAGCCTTATTTTCAAGAAATTCAGCCAGCTCCCCTGACTGTAAGAGTGTGTGTTGAGTCAATTATGCTACTTTGTATGTTTTGAAAACCTCCCAGCTGAACTTGACTGTGTGTTAAGGTCTTTTCCAAATTACCTGGAAATCTCTGAACAAAAGATGCAATGAAGCATTTTATGTGTCATGAACAGCCACTTCTCAGACAGCAAGTGTTCACCTCGTGTTTAACCTGCCTGCTGTCTGGCCACAGCCCTGTATAAGAGCGGGCACCACGTACAGCTGCATATGACCAGCCAAGGTATTCCTGTACTCCACTCACCAGTGGTACTGAGCCAGACTGAATCAGTCCTCCTCCACAGGTGCAGCAGTGTGTGTGTGTCTCTGCCAGCAATTAAAATTTCTAAGGGAAAGCAGCCAAGTGTAGCAGACAGAGGTTAAAAGTTTTAGAGGGAAGCCATGAGCCAGTAGGTTAAATGGATTTGATTCTCTATTCTTTGCACATTCCCCTAGTTAGCATATTTACCATCTGATCTAAGTCCTTCCACTGCATTAGCATCCTATGATCTCCCCTGAGCTTTCTCAAGATCTTAAATGCCTCATCCCTAAGTCTTGAAATGAGAAGCTGAAGAATCCATGGAAAATCCTTCACTTTTTGTAAAAGTAACTGGACCATGAATTAATTCTCTGAGAGCCTCTTACTCACTCTACGAGAGGATTTACCTCAGGCAACACTTGGACAGGGGGCAATTTGAGGGCTAAATGTAGGAATGACAGAGCTCAGCCCGGCTCTTCTGATTTAACAAAGACAATCCAAATCTGGGCTGAGGAGCTGCTCCTGATTGTGTGGAACAGAGTAGTAAATGTTTGCATGCAAAATAATAAATTTTAGGGTGAGCAGAACAAACGATGCAGGGCCATCTTTTACAATCATTCATGTAATACAGCAGAACATTAGCTACAGAAATTAGTAGTCATTAGTCAAAATGATAGTGTGAGTGTATTAAGCTTTGTTAATCTTTATTAGTCTCTAAACAAACAGTATAAAAACATCACTTGCAGGTACAAGCTCTAGTCTTTGATTAAACAGAGTGCTGTATTTCAGAAAAAAAAACCCTCAACACTGACTCCTGCTCTTCCTGTGGGCTTTTAAAGCAAATAGAAATATCCTGAAAAGAAGCACTGAACTATGTTTTCTCACTGATTGAATGAATATAGAGACAGGTGGATGACCTTTCCCTACATTTCCTGTGCTTAGATTATTGGCCCAAAGGTTGATGAACACCTTCTTGTGCTGAGATTTTCAAGGTCAAGCAGTGAACCTGCTTCCACTGATCTTAACAAAAAGTCTGTATCCAAAATGCCTGGATGGCTTTCAGAACTTCAAGCAATACCTCTCTAACCAAAGATTCACTTTTAAAGACTCCAGTTGAGATTTAAAAATATATATCCTTTGCTGTGGAAATTGTCCAAGCTACATCCAAATCAGTGGAAAAATGAAAATCCGATTTGCTCAAGATCTGTACTTCAGCACTTAAGGCTACAACATCCTATTCATAAGCATCCCAATTATTAGATATTCTGACTACCCACAACTCCTGCTAATGACAGATGAAATTTTTGATCTCTGCAGAATATGTAGTGATCAACTATCAGCCAAACCAAAACAGCAAAAGTGAGAGAACAAGGGTGCACAAAATCTGGGTTAGCTAAAACACCAGCCTGTGTTGCCAACCACTTGGCAGGCAGAATCGTTGGAGCTGGGACATGCAGGGCAGCTGATGTGGCTCATGTAGCTGCTTTACATCACACCCATCCTTCCCACGTTTGCTGATACAAACTTTTTGCCTTTCCCTTCCACACCTCCAGAGAACAGCACAGCAGCAGCTACTGCACTGTGTAACTAATACCTCCATCTGATCCCAGAGGACAGCTTCATCTTAACAGGCGACAGTTACACTCCCTTTAAACCCCTGGAAAATCCTAATTCTGCGCTAGCCAGAGATAACTGCTAAATGCCAGCACCAAATCCCTCCATATAGCACCTGGCATTCAATGTCCTACCTTCTCCAGGTGTGTTCTCACAGCTAGTGATGCCTGCTGCTCATAAACACTTGTTACCTGTCCCTATGTGTGTATTCATGTACATGTATATATATGCCTTGCATACGTAACCCCAAGAGCCTGTCTTAACCTATCAAACGCTGTGGTAGAAACAGGAGGCGGGGGAAAAAAGCATATTGAGTAATAACAGAAGATTTCAGAGATCTCAATGCAAAATATTCCACGGAAGACATGAAAGAACAGGTCAGCCCATCATGCAGGCTACCTTTTGACTCACCCATTGCTTCAGTGGATAGCAGTTTCCTTGTTTATTTTGTCACTCAATTATTCAAAGCACAAAACTCCACATCTCTCCATAAATCACTGACAAGGTAGAACAGGAAGATGTGTTCAGCTGTGTCTTAATACATTTTAACAGGATTTCTGCTTTCAGGTAAGAAAAAGTTCAGAGAGGAAATACTCTCAAACATATTTTCTCAGAACAGACAGGGACATGACACTTTGTCAATCAGTTAATCATATCATTTTCCACAAAGAACATTTATGTAAGTTTGATAGATGTGTATGTCCTATGGCAGAGAAAGACAAAATCATTCAAGAGTTATAGACCAAGCTTCTGCACTGCAAGGATGGTGAAGGGCTCGGAGGATTTTTCTTTCCAGCACTATTAGAGACATCCCATCAGTCAGGTCCCCTGAGTGCAATACAAACAGCTTTCTCTGCCAAACAGATCCAAGGAGGGAGCTCTCTGGAAGCAAGAATGCTTCCCACTCACTAGATATACATTATCCAGCCCCATATTCCCCATTTTTGGTGGCACTTCTGGATACCATCACCACAGGCAATGAGGGGCTAAGGCTATAGGGAGGGTAGGGAAAAGGACTCTGTGTGTGTGTGTCTGTGTGTGTGTGTGTGTGTGTGTGTGTGTGTGTGTACCAGACACCCAAAAAATGGTAGGAAAAAGGTAATGGGAAATATTTCAGAGGAATATGAAGGAGCAGTGAGGCCAGGAGAGGAAGGTAGCAGCTTTCTGAGTTGCAAAGGCAAAGCAATGAGGGAGGAAAGGAAGAGACTATGCTGGAGACAATTTTATGTCTCCACGTAGGCCATATGGCACCAGCAGGCAATTGAGAATTTTGACCAGCTGAACCAGAGGAAACTCTCCCTCCTTTACTTATCAAATTAGTATATTTGGTTTAATTCTGGGGGCCTGCTGTGCCTTGCTCTCCCTTCTTTCCTTTCCCACAACCCTGGTTATTCTCTGTTTAACCCATCAGCACCTGAACTTTTGACACTGTCTCCTCAGGTTTCATACTTGGTAATGGACAAACAGTGGCAGTAACTGCACTGGCAGGAAGTTAATTTTACTGAACTACATTGCTCCCACAAGCTTCTTGAAACTGTCAACGTGTTATGGTCTGAGTCACCACATCTTTTCAGATTCTGTGACTTCAATATCCCCATCCTCAGATGATCTTTTGTAGGAAGTAAAGCTGTCCAACCTTAAGGCTGCAGATAAGCAAACATATTTGTCACCATTTCACAAGTTTCTGTTATACAACATTGTGTTTTGCCCCCAAAACCCCAGGTTTCATTTTGTGTGCAAATACTGCATTACTTAGTTCAGCCTCACTGAAGTGAATCTTTTCCAGCAAGCCCCTCTCTCCAGGTCAAGGCAAGTATCCAGCTAAGTGACTGCCAGCCCTGTTACCAACAGCAAGTACACAACTGAGAAACTACAGAACTAAAAGTTAAATCCATCATATCTTTAAAGATAAAGACAAATTCTATAGTAGAGGATTGTAGCAGACGCCCATCAGTATCAGACAGAGGTATGTTCTGAGCACTGCAGTAGAGTGGCTTTCTGTGCAGGGCAATCAAGGGAGAGCTTCTACATTTTAAAAATATAAATTACTAGAAAAACGCCAGCTTATTAAAGATTGTACCATAAGATCTATCTATCCATCAGAAAACCATCCATTAAAATACCTGATTAAGAAATGAAAATGAATAAATGATAAAAACAGATGAAAACTTTCAATTTGATTCTGGCAGAAAGAAAAATCTAATTATACTGTAAACTTCCTTTCCTAATTTTACTTCCCTTTGTTTTTGGCAAGCACTGTATCTCAAGGTAAAGACAGTTGTTGAGGAAGTCAGTCTCTAATGGCTAAGAAAACAGACTGAAAAGTAAATAAAAATCTGCAATGTTTGTGAGATACCTCTATAGACAGAAAGTCTATAAAGACTGACAAGTTTGGTTGTGATCTGCCCCAAACATAACGAGTCCACAGGAAAGGGACTCTCTTCAGCCAAGGCAAAGAATTTTTTTTTTGGCCATTTAGCCATTGGGTATGCATATTTATGGTTTGTGCAGTTTAATGATTAATATCCTCACTTGTAAATGGGGAACAAATGTGCTTCTGCCATACCTGTGGCAATCAGCTCCCACAGCCTGCACAACAGAAACCTTGCTTTGCTCCCCATTCGCTGCATTCAGGAAGGGCACCAAGGTGGCCTGGGGAGATTTACAATCAAAGGCTTCCTGGCCTTTACTCAGCTCCAAGGATAACACAAGCAAGCACCAAAGAGACTCCATATATAGCTGTAGAAATACCAGAGCATCATTGGAGGAGCACAGCCCTTAAATGGCAGAACTATCTAGAAGATGAAAGCAAGTTGTTTCCTACAAAATGAGTAATTCTTGCCAAAACATGTTGAATTCTACGCGGCCTTTAATTTTCAGGAGTTTTCACTGGAAAGGAGTCATCAAATTCTTAAAGTCAAAAGCCTCTATTTATAAAACTAAAGAAATGAGGGAAATTGGTCTTAAGGAGGCTGCAAAACATCAGTTCCACTTTCAGCTCTAGGCATTGGCAGGAAAGCAGAGAAGTCTGATCTTTAGAAAACACAGTCAGCCTGCTGTGTTCTTCCAGAGAAAGAAAAGTGGTCCCTGGAGTCATTGCTTGCACCTCCTGGGGCAGGCCATGCCAAAGAGCATTAGAGTGCCTGGGATCACACAATGGGAACAAGGAAAAGCGTCTTCTCCTGCAGTACAAGGCATAGAAATGGGCCTGGATCATTGCTCAGGCACACAGGGCCACACAGTCTCCATGTGTACCCCTCTTGTGGGGGAAAAAGAAAAAAAAAAAAGGTTTTAATGTAGCGCTGCCTCTGCTTATGCAAGGTTTGGGCTCCTCCCAGCTGTAAATGGCTGGGAAAGGGCAAGAACTGCCACATGGCAGGACTGCTTCCAAAACTGCCTCTTGGCACATTTAAGACCCGTGGGACTGACTAAAATGAAAAAGCTTTGGGAGATATCATAGAAAAAAATCTGCTTTATGCCAGCTGTGTAGTTGAGATGAGGAGAGCCTGGCAGCAGAGCTGATGGCCAGCCCCAAAGACATGCTGATCCTCAAGCTGAAAAACCTATGCAGCTGTCCTGTTATCCCTCATTGCTGGAGGAATAAAGAATTTGGGACAGTTGATAATTTGTCCATCTTACCTGCTTAGATGGAGAACTCCTCCAGGCATAGCCAGAGGTGCAAGCACTACAAAGTGAGGGGGAGCAGTGCAGCCAAATCAGTGGGCTGAGGAAAGAATAGTACAAGAGACAACTGGGAGCACACCTCATCAATGTGTATAGCTAAATATTTAAAGTGGGGCTGTCAAAGGGATGTCAAGCTAGGCTCTTCTTAGCAGTGCCAAGCAACCAACAAGAGGCAATGGGCAGAAACTGAGGCACAGGAAATTCCACCTGAGTATGAGGAAGGACTTCTTTATTGTGCTGATGACTATACATGGAGCATATTGCCCAGACAGGCTGCGGAGGGTCCCTCACTGCAGTATTCCACAACCACCTCATCACAATCCTGTGCCATGTGTGCTCTGGGATGGCCCTGCTTGAGCAGGGAAGATGGATGACCCATTGCGGTCTCTTCCAACCTGACCCATTCTGTGATAGGCTGGAGGCCCAGATGAGGCTGGTAGTGCTCAGGAACAGCCGGCTCCTTCTCAGATTTGCACTCGCACGGTTCATTTCAGTGGATTTTTTTAGGTCTATTTCGAAGGGAGGCGAGAAAGGAAATAAAATGGCGGCCGGGCTGAAAATCCCTCCAACGGCCCCCAGGGGGCGCGGAGGGACCCGGCCCCTGCCCGCTGTCCAACATGGCGGCGCCCGGCGCGGCTTCACCCGCCGGGGAGAACGGGCGGCGCCTGCCAGGAACGGCCGGCTTCCGGCGCCCGCCCCTTTCCTGGAGGGCCGGGCCTCCGCGCCATGCCCACGCCGGGAGCCGGCGGCGTGAGGGGAGGCGGTGCCCGCCGGTGCCTCTGGGCCGGGGCTGCGCGGACGAGCCGCTCCTTCAGCCTCCCGCGGGGACTGCTTTCTGGCTGAAATCGCCGGCGCAGGTGGCGTGAGGGCGGGCGGCCCTCGCGGGTGGGCGCTGGAGCGGAGTGAGGCCCGCCCGGCCTGAGGGGGATGCGCGGGTAGCCCGCGCTCGCAGCCAGCCCAGCCCAGCCCAGCCCAGCCCCGGTGGTCGCCGCGGAGCTGGCGTCAGGAGGCCACAAGATGTTTAGCTGGCTGGGCACCGACGACCGTCGGCGGAAGGACCCGGAGGTGTTCCAGACGGTCAGCGACGGCCTGAAGAAGCTTTACAAGACCAAGCTGCTGCCGCTGGAAGAACACTACAAGTTCCACGAGTTCCACTCGCCCGCCTTGGAAGATGCCGACTTCGACAACAAGCCCATGGTGCTCCTTGTGGGGCAGTACTCCACTGGGAAGACCACCTTCATCAGGTAAAATCCAGCTGACTGCTGCCTGCGCCCTCGACGCCCGGGCACTGGGGTGGGGCAGAACGTGTCTCTGCTGCCTTTCTGTTACCCCCTTCGCGTCCTCTCAATAGCTTTTCATTGAAAAGTCAGCTCCACTCAAACGCAGAGCGTTCCTTCCTAAGCTCAGGATGGTGTAAGATGTCCCATGAAACACCGACGTGGCAAAAAGTAGCCCAGGGCAGGGTTGAGGAGTGCAGGCAGGGCAGGAGTGTGGAGATGTGAGTCACTGGGGCCCTCCTGGCCGTTCAAAGTGCAGAGGCTTTGGGAAGCCTCGCGCGGAGCATTCCGTGCCTGCACTGCCCAGGTTGACCCTCGTAGTAGCCATTGTTTTCAATTTGCTGTGGATTTTGAGTGGTGAGGCAGCTTTAGAGGGGGTGCTTTGGTTTGCAGTGGTCAGTGTTATACGCTTGCGTGTGTCTGTCTTTTTCTGCAGTGTCCCAGAGACAATACTCAGAACCCACTTAGAGAATCATGTGTGCCTGTGCACGGAGAGACCTGCCCCTCTTCAGGGCTCCAGAAGTAAAGCCCTGTTTTAACTTTGTCCTGCTCGGCCGATATGGTGGGAGCAGCAAGTTCCTTTCGAACTGTAAAGAAAGAGCAACTGCAAGAGTTCTTTCATTTCTACGATGTGAAACTGTCGCAGAGAGGGTTAAACTTTTCCGGCTGGACTTGGTTGCAGGGATCTCTGTTCAGCCATGCTGCTAGTTCAACTTGCAGCAGCCTTTCCCTTGGGATCATAGCTGAAGCTGCGCTGTCCATGTTTCCTATGTGATTCATAAGCTAAGCGTTAAATTCCAGCCTTTTTCTGGTGTGGCTGTGTTGAAATCTGTGGAATTACCCCAGTGTAAATCTGGACAAGAGCCACAGGCAGCCAGCCCTTTGTTCTGCCAGTATTTCTTGGTGAAGGAAGGAACTGCAGAGAGTAGAGAGAGGTGAATCAAATTGACTGTACCTCTGAAAGAATGACCTTGAGAAATGCAGGGGCTTTTTTTTTTTAATGTGCTGTAATATTCCTGCTGCTAAATTTCTTGGTCAGGAGCCAAGAACAGAATACATTTCTGCTTCCTGGGCATGTACCTGGCAAACAAAGTTTCAGAGTTAAAAGGTTTTTCTTATATGAGCAGATCAGGTGGGTGGTGAAGGGATGCAAAAGACCCAAAGATGCATTTTGCACATGCTTGCAAAGGGAGTTACTCTTCTGAAAAATAGGGAGGATAGCTAGCACAGCTGCCTGGTTCACCCCAGATCTTTGTTCTGTGACTTCATACCAAACCTGTTTGTAAAGCTTTTTCTGTCCTCTGGGTTACAAACACTCAGAGCCTGAACATGGGGATTTGCTGAATAACTAATAAGGCTGTCTAACCAAAGCATCTTCCTAATTCTTTTCTCTGGATTGCCAGCATAAGTGTTTCCCTGCAGTCTCACCTGCATGCTTTTAGCTTTCAGCTTCCTGCCTTTGCCCCTCTCTGTTCAGTGAAGTCCTTTTTCTGTAAGCCTCAGCTCCTCTTGCAGAAGTTTGGGTGCCTAGAGCATGTTCCAGGCAAAAGAAGATTGAGTCTTTGGTGGGATGGCAGCAACAACCTCTTTGCTTGTCAGCAAGTGGATGTGAGCCTCTCTGACAACTGCTTTTCAGTCGTGCTCGTATTCTCTTCTCCCAGTTTTCTCCGGGCACAGGGCTGGGATGAGCCTAAAGGTGATGGTCAAGTAGAAGTGACCAGGAGCTTTGGGAGCTTCTGCTTCACTGGAGTGCGAAATGGACCTTCCAGAAAGGCAGAGTCTTCTGTTTAAAATAGTGTCTAAGAAGGTGCAAGTTGAGAACTTTGGTGGAACCCCAGGGTCTCTAACAGTAGGAGGAGCGTGGGAGTCTGTTACACTGGTGTGTTCCCAGTCAAAGGCCAGAAAACCTCGTGTTGCTCGTGACCGGCTTCCAGCATGAGCTTGCAGGCACTGCTCATTAAAGAGCTGGGATAAGCACCAGATTAGCATCCAGAGTTAGTGTGGGAAGGCAAGTGGGAGCTAAAGCTGAGAGCAGGGAGGAGTTAAAGGGGGCTGGGGGGAGGAAGTGGGAGGGTTGACAACCATTATGTCTTAGCGGTAGAGTGGAACAAGAAACAGCCTCTGGACATTCCGTCCACAATCTTGTCAGGATGGGGGATTATTAAGGTTATCCTTATGTATCAATTCCACTCTTAAATTGCATCCTGCTTGTACTGCCATGCAATTTAGGGAGATGACTTAATGCCACTAAACAATCATGTGGAATGAACTCAGTCCCAGTTTACCTGGATCCCATGACACCTTACCAAAAAAAAATTACCCTTAGTCACCTACCTAAGGAATGTCTGTCTTCCAAACCTCTTTCCTTGTTTTGGGAGTCTGAGGTCGAACAAGGAAGAAATCCAAAGCTCTGAAGCACCTAAGCTGCAGCATCTTGCAGTGAGGCTGCTCTGTTGTCAGGAGCTGATGGCAGAAAAAAGGCAGTCAAGGTCAGCAGTGAGAAACATTCCTAGAGACTGAGCCAGGGAAGAGGAAGGTGAGTTGTGTGGGTCAAAGCCAGTGAAGCAAGACCAGAGCATGGCTTGTTTTCAGTGGAACCAGGCTGTTCCCTCTTCTACTTGCAGGGACACAGAACTGAGCCTTTCTGTGCTATGTGGAGGGTGTAGGTAGCATTGCTAATGCAGCTTTTCCATTCCTGCTTCCTGCTGTATCATCTCTTTCTGCTCACTCCCATTTCTCTCCTCAGCATACTGATGCTTTTCCACAGGGTTGGGGGCTGAAAGTCGGTGCTGGTTAGGGCAAGGCAACACCTCTACCTGGGAATATCTGACAACCACTGCAGGATCTCACTGGAGTCTGCCTTTATAACATTATTGCATTTTATGTTTCCTGTAAGAGGGTGGGTGTACAGGACAGAACATTACTCTCCTAATTAACTTAGGTTCCTTGGTCATTTCTAAAAATAATCCTGGCTCAAGTCCAGCTATCCTGCTAATAAAATAAACAAGCCTGCCAGAGCACTACTAACTGTCAACATAGCTTGCTTTTCTGGTGTAGCCACCCCTTCCTCCTACAGCTAATCGTTTACACGTCCTGGCCTCTCCACACTGTCACAGGCTACACGCAGAGAGCTCTGGTGTGACCTCCCCGTGCGGCCCTGAACCTTTCATCTGTGCCTGCATCAGGCAGTTGTCACCATTTCCTCCTGCTCTGCCCTTCCTCCCGTTGCCTCTCGGCATCACCTCTGCTGCCACACTCAGCGGCATCCTGCAGGGCTCCTGCATGACTCATCACGGGCAGGCAGCCCCTTCCCCCACATCCTTCGGCACTCCTGCCCAGGGAGCCCGGCCTCTCCTTACCCATCTCCAAATCCACCTGGGAAGGACGACCCCAGGCTGGGCTGGCACAAACACAGCTTTCCTGCCCTGGCCCTTCCCAGGAACAGGCCTGAAATAGGCAAACAGGATGATGCTTCCAGCCACATACCGACTCCAGACACTTCTCTAGAAAGCAGATAGGTAGTAAAAAAACTTATTCCCCTCCTGCCTGGGGTACTGTGCAGACTTCCCAAACTTGGCTGGAGGTCACTCCCCCAGGCCTTTGAAGGTGTTCAGCAGCTCACCTTAAGGCGTGCAGCACTGGCAGAGGAAATTGCTTGCTGGCAGTTGGTGTTTTCCACAGCTATTGTTTGCTGTTCTCTCCCAGAAATCCCCACAAATGTGACAACTGCATGTGTTCAGCAGGGCAGGCTGTGTCACTGCTGAGCAGAAGTGCCTTCCCCCATCNTGGTTTTTTTTTTTTTTTTTTTAGGTCTTACACAAGAAATAAACACAGAAGTGCTTTAAAATGTTAGCTGAGTAGAGCTGTGATAAAATTCTTTCAAGCAGGCTGTCTGGAGGAGTGTTGCTATTACACATAGGACTTTTGGTTAGATTTTCTGGGAAGCTTTGTCTATAAATAACAAACAATTCCCCCCCTCAACTATTTTTTTACTTTTCCTCAAACATTGTCATATTACACATGCATTTCAAGCCTCTAAAACAGAAAAAAAGGTGGTTGTTACAGCAAGGCTGCAACCTGACATTGGAAGTAAGGGGCCTTTCTAAAAAGCCCTTCACTTGTTGTATTTGACAGTTGGTAACACTGCCTATTTCTTTTCCCTCTAGTATTTGCAGGGGGAAAATGCAAAGATTTATTTCTGTGGATTCAGTGAATTCCCATCTGTGTAAAGCCACTGGCTTGACAGCAGTGTCTGTCAGGGGCCAGTGTTTGAATTGCCATCTCAGAGACACAAGCTTAGTTTCCAAAGTCTGACCAAGTGGCTTCTAATCTAGCAAATAGTTGTGCAGTGTAAAGAGCTTCCCAGGGAATTGAGCCAAGAATATTCATATGATAGTCTACAGAGCCCTTGGTGGGAGAGAAATAGCCCCTCCTTGTTCTCAGGTGCTTCCAGCTAGAGAGGAGTTTGTCTAATTAATGACCTGCTTTTATAGGAAAGTTTGAGAAACCCCTAGGTAAGGTTTAGATAAATAGGATATATCCACCCTCATATAGGAGGTCAGAGAGCTGCTCTCTTCCTGGATTATTTCGGGATTTTTAGGAGCTGCTCAACAGCTGCATCTCAGAGTTCTGCAATAAAGAACATCACTTCTGGTGGCCTTCTGGTGAGCTTGAGACTTGCAAATCACTTTGGACAAAAGAGACAAGAAAATGCATGATAATACTCCAGTAAAGGAGGTGTGGTCATCTCCTAAGGGAATTATGGATATAATTTGTGGAAGTATTCTTGTCTCAGTGAGTGTGTACCAAGCCAGATAAGTATCAGTGATTTGTCCTGTGTATACATTGGGTTCTTTTACCTTTAGATTCAGCTGATTTGGCCTTGCCCATTGGGAACTGAAGACACATTTGCTGTCATGGTATCAATAAATAACCTGCACAATTTTTTTTTTGTTGTTGTTCCTTAAATACTGGACAGTGATTACCTATGTTAAAATGACAGTGAAAGCAGGAACCCACAAAAAGTTATCACAAGCCTTCATGCCAGTGGTCCTATAGTCCCTCACACAGGGACTTCCCTCTCATTCACTCACCTGAGTGAACCAGTTCTGGTCTCAATCATGAAAAAAATCTCCAGTCCTTCTCCTATTTCCTTTTCCACATCCCCATAATAAACTTTTAACATCCCGGCAATTCTGAAATGATCTTTCTACCTACTGAGGAAAAGGTCAAAGCAATGGAAGAGGGAGTGCCAGCTAGCCCCTGGCAACAAGCAACACATTATTATACTATCTTCCATAGTCTGGTAGTCATTTTATTCTTCATGTAACTAGCCAGAGCTTATCACTTGTCACCTCTGACACCATCCCATACTGAGGGCTAGATCAGTTCTAGCTACCTTCTGCAAGTCACATGGACATAGTGGTCTCAGTTTTCAGCATCAGCAGGTGGTTTTCTACACCCACACACAAACACAGGCCTGACCTCAGTGGTGGCATTTGGCGCCTTTGTGAGCCAGAGGGAACTGTCCCCTGCACACACCATTGACCCACCCTGAATTTGGCAGGATCAGTTAGGATAGGCTGCCAGCATCCTAC
>VZUA01035667.1:27003-55740 GCA_013401035.1 Horornis vulcanius | reverse complement strand
CCCCTCGGCTCGGCCCCGGCCAGGACAAGATGGCTGTTCCGGAGGGAGACGCCGCCTTCCCGGCACGCCCCGCGCCGCGCTGACCTTCCAGCGAGCGCACCTCGAACTCGACTGCTCCGGCGGGCGGCGCGCCGGGCGGCAACAGCGCCACCGCGCGGGCACCGGCGGCTGTGCGCCTCCGCGGAGTGTCGCCCCCTCCCGGGCACTGCGGGCCGTGACACCCTGCGGCGCGCGGGGTCCCGGAGGCGACGCTCGCTCCCTCGGGAATGTGCCCCAGGAATGTCCCTCCTGAATGGCCCTCGAGGCCGTGCCTCGGGGCGGGGGGTCCCGCTGGCGGCTGTCCCTCAGGGCGCGGGGTCCCGCTGGCGGCTGTCCCTCGAGGCGCGGGGTCCCACTGACGGCTGTCCCTCGGGGCGCGGGGTCCCGCTGACGGCTGTCCCTCGGGACGCGGGGTCCCGCTGACGGCTGTCCCTCGGGACGCGGGGTCCCGAGGTAGCTGTGCCCAACCTATATCAGGGCCATTCCGTGGAGTTCGCAGCCGCTTTCCCCCCGAGCGCTGCCTGGGTCAGGCGGGACAGCGGCGGTGCCTGCGGGTACGGCAACTCCCAGAGCGCCGGAGCCACCCTTGAGCGGGATTTTAGTGCGGACATCACGGAGTGTCCGCTGCGCCCGTGAGGGGCGTGGGGCGCGGAGGCGGAGCCGGGACCGGCGGGGCGGAACCGCGGGGCCGCCCCGGCGAGTTCTTAGCGGCGGTGCGGGCGGTGCTCCGTGTCGCACTCTCGGAGTAGTGTCATCTGTCATTCGTCCTGTCCCATCCTAGCCTGTCCTATCCACCCGGCTGCCGCTATGGGCTCGACTCCGCCAGTGTTCATCGGCGCCGAGGAGGTTGAGAAGCACCTGCACCGCGCCAGCCTCCTGCTGCCGGCGCTGGAGGCCGCCCTGGCCAACTTCTCCGCGGGCGCGGCGGGCGGGGTGGTGCAGCCCGTGCGCACCGTGCTGCCCGTGCCCCGCCACGGCGGGTGAGGGCACGGCCGGGCTGCCCCGGCGGGGATAGCGGCAGCGGGGGGCGGATTCGCGGCGGGGAAGGCACCGGGTGGGCGGATTTGGAGCTTCAGAAAAGGCCCTTGGTACCGAGATACTGACTAACCGGCCGGTAGTGGCGTGACGGTCGCTGGCTGTGAGCTCCCGTGATAGCGGCGCGTAGTAACGCAGGTAATTCTCCCCCGAGGTACCTCGGAGTCATGCCCGCGTACAGTGCCGCAGACGATGCGCTGACAACCAAGTTGGTGACTTTTTATGAGCACCTGAAGGACTCCTCTGTGCCTTCTCACCAAGCGACTGTCCTCCTATTTGAACCCAGCAATGGTACTTTGAAAGCTGTAAGTCTCGTGTGTCTTGCATTGTTCTCTGCCTGTGCTATCAGTTCTCACTTCTGCTTCTTGGAAGCTGGAGCTGGTGTAAATTTACACAGAGGATTTCGTCTAAAGCTGCCTGTTTTCATTTCTGTTAAACTGTACTCACTGTGCTATTTACTGATAGCTTAGACTATAACTGGAAGAGAAAAAATACTAGAAGTTTATCTTGCATTTGAAAATAAAAATACCCCTCACCTTGCTGGGTAAAGAATGGATCTTGAACCATCTTAAGTCTCAAGTTGAAAGAGATTTACAATTTGCATTGCAGGGAATAGTATTCAGAGTCTGATTACTTTTTCTTTATTTAAAGAATTTAAGGACTTTTCTTTTTTTAAAGAATAGTGATAATTTGCATTGCACTTTAGTGCTAATGATTTATTAAAGGGACAAAACTGGTCAAGAAAACTGTCTTGGGTTTTTGGCCCCATCATTAATATGTATGTAGTAGCTATTAGACATCGAGACAAGAGTGTCCCATGTGTGATACACATTTGAGGAATTCCATGGTTCCCTGTCACACCCAGCACCAGGACAGTGCAGACTGGAGAACCACTGCTAGCTTGCCCTGGTCCCTGCTCTTCCTGGAGTGCAGAATATTGGAGTCATATGCATGTATTCCCTGTGCTGCAGAGCCAGGGAAGTGCAGTGCATCAGGAGCTGGCTGAATTAGAGGTGGCTCTTCTCTGACCATTTTAACTCCCTTTGTGCTGATGGAATGATACGGAAGCACTGGAATAAACAGAGAATCTGCCCCGTTTAAATGTGACTGGTTTGTGGTTGCTGTGATAATAGTTGCCAACTTCTATATGTGTAAATCTTTTATGTCTGTAATATCACATCATTCATAAATTGGATGAAAATGTTTGGTATTCATTTTCAGTGTTCATTTCAGTCTGTTTGAATTTTTTAAAGGTCCTGGATGGCAGTGTCATTACAGCAAAACGAACAGCTGCAGTTTCTGCCATTGCTACCAAGGTGTGTCTTCTGTTCTCTAAGTGGGGCTTGGAGTTATAAAATAACTAGAAGGAATGATGCAAATGGCTTTTCATCCAATACAGCTTTAAATTAGATTTATCATAACATATGCACATTTAGGGAAAATTTAAATTCACTCTTTTGACTCAGTCATGTCTGGCTTTAACACTGTGTGTGATTGGAGAAGGGACCTGAGCTATATTTTTGTGGCTTCTATTGTACCCTCTTCTAGGAATTTACTGAGCTTTCACTGTATTTTCTTTCTTTTGTGTTTGTGTTAGCATGCTCCTTTGTGGCTTTGGGTGATGTAGCTGTGGTGATACATTGAATTTTATTTAGACAGATGCCTCCTGCTTTCAGGACAGGACAGGTGGGTTGCACTGGACCTGTAAAAAGAGGGGAAGAGCTTATTTCCATTTCTCTGAAGATAGACGGTGCCCAGTATAAATAGATAACTTGTCCAAAGGTGTCTGTCTGTCTGTCAGTGTCTCTGTTGTCACTGGAAGGTGTCCAGATGACTGTCCCTAACCATGGCCATGAACTTCAATGTCTAAAGACAGGTGTGGTGTATCTGGCTGTGTGTTGCTTCATGTCACTTCAATTTCAGTTGGAAATTGTCATGTTGAGATTCTTTTTTAAAAACTGGTTTTGGCTGGGCTGCTAGCAGCAGGAAGAGAGCAGGTGACCATGCATTGCACAGCAGGGTTTCAGCCTTCACCTCAAAGGCTGAGGCAATAAGAGGAGGGCCAGAGTTGAAAAATACTGTTGTTTGTCCCTCCTCAGCTTTGCATCAGAATGAAGGCTGATCTCACCATCTTGTTAGGGGCAGTCTTCATGCCAGGGTGACTCTATCCATGGCAATGGAGCTACACTGGCATAAAATTGAGTGAAGGGCCTGTCCACAAGAGCTTCTCCTGAACCAAAGGAAAGAGTGATTTACAATGAACTCCTTGGACAGGAGGTTACAGGACCTCATTCATTTTGGCCATTCTGTATTCGGTCAGTTCTGATGGTTTTTATGCAGTCCATGCTGCCTTCAAAGGAGTTTGGCTGCTGAAGGTACTTCAAGATCAGATCCTTTATTGTCATCTGTTGTTTTGGAAATTTTCAGGAGTGTTTGTGTTTAGCTCATATTTGTCATCTTGTCTTCTTTAAGGCATTTGTTTTTCAAAGACCCATGCTCTTATGCAACGGACCTTTGAAATCAGTGCTTCATAGTCTTTAAAAGGCACATTGAAACAAATTCTTGTTACTGAAAAATGGGATCAATGAGATTTTTTTCTATTTGTTTGCAGCAAAATAAATCTTTAGAGCCTAGACAATTCTAAAGCTTTTTAGGCAGGAGTGAGTGGCCACAGTAAATGCATAAGCAAGACACGAGGATAGGTTAGGGCTGGACTCCAGCAGCTCTGTCTTCCCCTTTGCCAGGTACTGGTGAATCACAGGCAAGAATTAAACCAGAAAGCCAAAAGCAACTGTAGAATTGAGTTTTATTATTTGTTCCTCAGAACCATCCCTACTTTTACAATGTCTCTGTATTATGGCTCTTGCAATGCCAAGATCTGCTTGTGGTGTGATTTATGGCTTCAGCGAATTCAAAGAGGTGAATTAGTGTGGAGCTGACAGTTCCAGTTTCCCTGTGCAGCTGCTACTCTCAGTATTGATGGATTTGGGATTCTGAGCCCTGCTTTCAGCCAGTGCAGAACATCTGCACTGTGGTTTTACACTTAATCAGCCACATTGGTGTGTTAATATTGGAGTGTGATGAGGCCCCAGAACTTGTTGTTCATGTTGTTGCATCTTAAATCTGAGTCTCAAGTCAGACAATTCAACAATGGAATTAAGACAAGATGTGCTTTGGTGCTACTGAAGATTGCTTTTGCATTTTTAAAAAAAGCCCAATATATATAGTGATTATTGAATATTTGCTTATATATTTTTTTGTTGTTTAAAAGGACTAACAATATTGCTTTCTTCTGTAGTATTTTGATATATACTTGTAATACCTGTAAATATATTGTCCTTACATATTCTCTTTTGGTTTTCTATTTCTGATACTGTTCAGTTGTTAATGCCACCTTTTGCAGAAGTGCTGTGCATTTTGGGAGCTGGTGTTCAAGCATACAGCCATTATGATATCTTCACAGAACTCTTCACATTTAAAGAGGTAACAGACACATCTTAAGAGGATACATTTATTTTTTCTCTATTATGTTTCAGGATTCTTTATTTAAAAAGTACAGCCAGTGAAGTTGTATCAGGTCAGGCTGGGATGGAGTTCCTGTTCCCCAGAACAGCCCTCACAGTGCTGTGTACTGGCAGCTGAAGGGGTCTGATAACACCCTGGTGTTTTGGCTTCTTCTGAGCAGCGCTCACACAACATCAAGGCTGTGTCTCCAACATTTGTTGCTGTTCTATTAAACTGCCTTTATCTTGACACACAATTTTTTTCATCTTCTATTCTCTTCCCTCTCCCTGTGCTGCTGGGGAGGGGAGTGATGAAACAGTTTTGTGGGCACCTGGTATCCAGCCATGGTCAATCCACCATAAAAGTTAATCATATTTTGGTTCTGTTTCTAGAGAACCTGAGAATAGTCAGAGCAGGAAGAAATTCTTGCTCGAATGTTGGTATTTAAAAAGAAAAAAGATTGGAATCAAAGTTGTTTCAGGTATCTTTTTGTCTGAGAAGACCCTATTGTATATGCCATACTTGGATAAGCTTTTTGTGACTTTCCCTTAAATGTATTTTTCAGAAATATTTGCATTTTATAAGAACAGCTCTACAAGGAGAAGTTATTCTGGCATCACAAAAGAGGCATTCAAATGTAGCTGAACACTCATGAAATTTACTCACTTGTATGATAAGAACATTAAAGGAGAAAAAAACCCCCAACCTTTAGGAAACGTTTAACTATCTACTGAAAAATTAAGTGTTCTGTTTCAGCAAGGAGAAATTCTCTAAGTTAACCTGCCCTTGTTTTGTTTCTCCTTGCTTTCCTCCCTGAAGGTGAGGATATGGAATCGCACCAAGGAGAAGGCAGTGAAGTTTGCCAGCTCTGTCAGCGGTCCGGTGCGGGTGTGCTCCTCCGCCCAGGAGGCGGTGACAGGGGCTGATGTGATTGTGACAGTCACTATGGCAACAGCTCCCATCTTGTGTGGAGACTGGGTGAAGCCAGGTGCCCACATCAATGGTATGTTCTGTTCCCAGTGCGTACTGCAGGTGTTTATTAGCGCGTTGTTTAGCATCGCCATCTGTTGAAAAGCAGTTCTCTGTGCTTCATGGAATGAATGTTCTTTATGTTTAGACTTTTCCTCTTCAGTGAGGACCACTTTTCCCAGCCCTGTCCTCCTGGAGCCAGAATGCCTGCATAATCCAGCAGGGGATTTTTGCTAGAGCACAGGATTTGCTCTTTTCTCTTAGTGGTGTATCATCTTTGCCCTCACGTTGTCATTATTCTCACCTTGCTCTCCATTTAAATAACCCCCACAAATATTCTTATTTCCAGGTAGTTACTACTCATTGTTACATTGCCCTGGTGGTGTCATCTTTTCTTCCACCAATTTTGTAATCTCCTCTATTTGTTTCTTTTGGAGCTGATCACATTAATTTACTTTTTTACTTGAGTTATGGAGATGCAATAACTAAGTTAGAAACATCATAATTTAACTTCTAATTATAGTGAGGTTTGGAGGGGTGTTTTTTTTTTTTTGTTGCCTGCCTTGTAATGATGTTGCCACACTATTGTTTGGAGTCTCTGGACGTGCCTCTGTTTGTTTATTTTTATTAATTGTGGGCCTTGTTCAGATGACCTTGTGCACTTTCCAGACAGCATGGTAATAAGACAAAAGCAAGTTCTCAAAGGGAGCAATTTAAAGAAAGGTCCCACATTCCAGCAGCATCCTACCAATTTTTTAAACTCGATTTATTCCTTTGTCATTGAAAGTTGTTGTCTGTGTTGTGTCATGGCACAGAAGCCAGAAATACAACAAAATCAATTAAGGTCCACAGTCACTGGGGCGACACAGGCACAAAGACCTCTCTCCTTTCCTTGCCTTTTTTTACCCTTCATTGAGGCATCTGTAATGTTTTGCAACAAATGCAAATTTAGCAAATGTAAATTTATTGTTCCTTAACAGTTGGACATGTAAAAAAATATCTGAATACGGTATAACTGGGTAGTCCATTTAGGTTTTGTTTGGTTTCTTGTTTGCTTGCTTTTTAAGCCTGTAACAAGTTGATAATGACCTTGGTGCTGTGTATAAAAAATTAAGCTCTGTGATTTGTTTTCAGTTTCTCTGGGTAAGTGATAATTTAATAAAGGTGTGTAAAATTCATTGGGTAATGATCTGATGAAAACAGGGGTATAAGAGATAACAGACAAAGGGAAAGGACTTTCTTTTGCCTTAGCTACTCAGACTCTTCTGATAAAGGTATTTTACTGACATCAAATCTTGAATTTTTTTGTTGTCCTATCTATCGGTATTTCTCCAAGGCTAACACTGGAATATCTGTATTTTACATTTCCATAATAGCGTTGATTGTTACTTCACATGTGTCTTTTGAAAAAATATGGTTTGAATTTATTTTAAACATTGCTCCCGAGTTCATCAGTTTTGTTGATTTAGCTATTGGAGCAAGCAGACCAGACTGGAGAGAGCTGGATGATGAGCTGATGAAGAATTCCATTCTGTTTGTGGATTCCAGAGATGCTGCTCTTACAGAATCAGGAGATGTTATCTTATCAGGGGTAAGACTTTCTGAAATGATGGGCTTTATTTTTGTGGCAATTGACTTGCATTTGAAATGAGTTGGTATTGATGATGTCCTGCACTGAAGCCTTTGGGGCATCAAATGTGATTGTTAACACTTTCCAGGCAGGGGTTGAAAGATAAACTGGTTTCAAACTGCAACTGCTCTGTCTGTGACCAAACCATGCAACCTCTATATCTACCATTATATGACACCATATTACAGTAGCATGTTTTCAGCATTGGCTTTTGATGATAACAATGTATTGCTGTTGAAAAACCCACATTTCCTGCAGTGTTTGGTTATCGTAAATGTTCTTCAAAACTATTTATTAAAACCTATGACTTTCTTCCCATGAGATTTCAGTGTGATTGACACTGAATGGGCCAGCCCAAAGAATGGACCACACAAGCCAAGCAGACAATGATCTGCACAGATTTGCCAGCAGGGACTCTTTGAGGTTCAGTGGGGTTTTCTTTTTTTTCTTTTAATGCGTCTGCAGAATAAATATGATTTACACTTTTGAGGTTTAACATGAGAGCTCCAGATATGGTAATGTGTGTGGAATCCCATGTGTTTTGTTGGAAAAGTAACAAGCTACCCACTGTAAAAATGTTACTGGCTGAGGAAAGTCTGCCAGCTGTTTTTCTTTGAAAACCATTCTGCTCCTCTGATTTCTGTCCAGTTTCTATATAATTTGTCTGAATGTTGATCTGCTTCACCATGGAAAGTAATCAGTTTTGGGATGCAGCACTGGAGGAGTTCTTTCTTTTGAAGTCACTCAGAAGAAAAGGATTTCTTTTCCTCTTAATGTATGTATGGGTATTATGTTTTTGTATAAATATGTATTTTTTTCACAGGCGGAGATTTTTGCCGAGCTGGGGGAGGTATTGAAGGGTACAAAACCAGCCCTGCCTGAGAAAACAACAGTGTTTAAATCACTGGGTAAGAACAGCCCCTCCTGTGTCCAAGTCTGACAGAAAACAATGCCTTGTTCTTTATTAGGTCCCCCATGCGTGGGAAAGCTGCTGATCATCTTCAGAACCGCTGTGGCAATGCACTGTCCACAAGAAAGTAGACTGTGATTTGCATTTTCCCTTTTTATTTCCCTTCTTATTTATCTAGCAGGATTGATGTAATGAAAAGTGATAGGAAAGCAGGCAAACAATAGAAGTCCATTTTCCATTTCACAGTTGTTCAAGACATGACTGCAGCATTTATTAATAGAGCTCCAGCCCGACTGCCCCGCTGTTCCACCCGTGGGGTCTGTCTGACCTGAGACAATGTGACAGTGTCCTGTGGGGCTGGGGTTTGGGAAAGGGTGGCTCTGGGGATGAATTGCCATGCTCTGAGCTACATGACATCTCCAAAAGGGCCCAGTTGTGATATGAACACTGAAAATTAGATTCCTACTGTTACAGTAACTTCTTACAGCACACCCAACACCACATGATGGCTATGGACTTTGAATGTAACACTGTAAGTGTTTGGGATGGGAAATAATTCTTGTTCCTGTCCAGTTAGATAATCTCCTGAGTCTTCCTGTTCTCTTCTGAAGCAAAATTATTTGTACAGCTGAATAACTGTTTGAAGATAACCTCAATTCTTTTTCAGGGATGGCAGTTGAAGACACAGTAGCAGCAAAATTTGTTTATGATGCGTGGTCAGCTGGTAACTAAAGAGAGAAGTCTACAATGCCAATGAGGCCAAGAAAATCGTTTGCACTTAGTTTCCTTTAATCCTGTCTTAACAAGAAAGGCACCAATCCTATCTGAATGTGGCCCTTCTAGAACATGGAAGAAGGAAAAGTAAAATTTCAGCAAGAGACTAATGTCTAAAGTCTTCTAATTTCAAGCATTGGATACTTGCAGTATTGCTAATAAATGTCTCTCCTTTGTAACAGCAAATATTAGATGTTGCAGTGATACTAATCAGGGTATCTTTACATATTTTATTATCACTCTGGAATCAATGCCTTTTCTCCCTGATTAATTATGTAGCAGAAGACTGTGTTTAGATTTCATGATTTTTAGAGGGATAATTCATTCTGTGTAAAATACATCAGTTTGAAGAATGGACTCTGGCATCATATTTACCTGTGATGGTACTTTAAATGCAGCTGTGGGTTTCAGTGCTCCAGTGACAGTGACTTTGTCTTCAGCCTCCTAGGTACACAGCCCACCTCTTAATTCCTGGACACACCTTCCCTTCCAGCTCATCTTTTTGATCCCTTGCAAGCCACCTTCTTTTGCCCTCAGACTCAGTGGCTTTTCACTTAAAGCACAGTTCTGAGTGGGGGTTTATGTAAATAACCATACCTCCATCCAGTTAGCTTTCTGCTCAGTACCTCCCATAGTACATGCCTGGGATATTTCCATTTTTATATTGCAAAGAGTCGCACAGAATGTGAGAACTAATAGGTGTTTTGATTTAACTTTTATCTGTATTCTGTAGGGAGATTTTGCTATTAATCTATGGTGCCTCTAAATTGTTTTTCTAAGCTTCTTGAAGGCTGGAACCACACAAATTGATTTCAAGTATACAGGCAAATATTTTCAGTTTGGCTGTACCATGCTTCAATTGCTAATTATTGCAGATATTAGCTGGTGCAGGAGTTTTCATGATCCTTTCCTGGCAGAGGAACCCAGTGACATAAGGAAAAGTTCCAGTTTTGTGCTGTTATGCAACTGCCTTGCAAAAGAGTGAGCATCTGCTGAAAAACAGCTATTGCCCTGGAAACAAATTCCTGTCTCAGGCTCACAAGTTGTGCCTAGTGAAATTTTATTTCTATTTGCATATTATTTCGTGCAGGCTATTAAGTGTTTCTTCATGCTGTGGAAGAGTTGGATGACAGGGCATTTTATAACATGCCAGTAGAATAGAGCAGAGCAACAGGAAGGAGGGTCAGGAGCAGCTGGCATTAAAGCCCTGGAGGGTGCATAGGTAAGTGTAGAAGAGGTTAATGAGTACAGTGCAGGTGTGATGTAAATACTACTCCCAGTTATAAGCCTGGTGTAAGATAGTTGGAAAATGTACTAAGTGGCAAAGGTAGCATAGAAAGGTACCAGACCACTAATAGGGCTGAAGGATGTTTCATGTGGATCCAAACTGAACTCCACTGATCCTGTTTATTCCATCAGAAGGAACAACAGAAGTTTCTCTGTGAGCTTTTGTGTTTTAATTGTAGCAAAATTACTGTTCTGTTTTTACAGAATGTCTTGTTTCTTCTCTGTCATTTCTGAAGTGTTCAGAAGTTTATGTGTTGACTTAATTTGTTACTTCAGTCCTGCAGAACTATACTAACCTGAGGTAAACGTGAAACCAAACTATTCTTCATTATTCAGGAACTCCATGGTAACTTGAAATTAATTATTATGAAGAGCGTTTTATCCCAGTTTTGTGCCAGTGTTATACCAGATTTGTAATTTGAATTGAGACATAGTGTTTGGGAACAAGACAAATCCAGTTTATTTTCTCATGTAGTCCCCTACAGACTATGCTCTTTAAAAAAAATAAATGGAGCCCCTCCAAAGACTTGGTTCTGGAAAACCCACGTTGTTCTCAGCTTCATTGGCAGTGGGAGATTTTGGGAGCCTGGCTTCAAGTGTAGTAACTGATGTCATGAAGAGGATTTGGTTCGGTTTCAATGGGAATTGCTTGGATGCCACGTTTAGATTTTCTGAGGGGCAATAATAGCATTAATTTCTGTGTTTCCTTATCTTACAAATAAGTGGATCGTTAAATTATGTAACTTGCATTTATATTAAAATTAAATAGATACTGCTGTTTTTCTTTGACTTTCATTTTGTTGTCCATTTCTTTTCTGGTTTGTGGTTGATTTATTTGAAGAAAGAAAGTATTTAAGTTGAAAGTATTCAAGAGCAGTGACTGCTCTCTCAGTAAATGTGATCACTGAATGTAAATGGAAGAAATAGGGAGTGCTCTGTTCCTCTGTGATACTCAGTTTTGCAGTTGTCCCATGCTGCACATTTTCTTAAAGTCTGTCCAGGTCAGAATATTAAATCTTAAGGAAGGAGAACCTTGTACTTGGCAGGGCTGTGCTCATGTGAGATTGCCTGGTTTTATGGTTTGGGTTCTGCTCTAGGCTTGCACATGTGATACATAAAGCTTCTCCAACTGAAATGAGCTATACAAATATTCCTAAGGTATCACAGCTAGGATTCCAGTGCTTCCAAACTCTAAAGGAAATAAAGGGGTTGGTAAAAAAAAATAAATCTGAAAACAGCAAAGCACATGAGTGGAAAAAACCTGAAATGTGAGTCTTCCTTTCTATTAATCTTCCCCCAGTTTTTTTCCATGGGGCTACTTTATACCATCCCATAAGAAAAGGGTTAGCACTATTGCACTTTTTTTTTTTTTTTTTAATTAAAAAGAATAAAAATCAAAAATAATTTCAGTTACCTAAAAATAAGTATCATATGTGCTGCTCTGGGGCTTAGTCTCTTGATGGAGTTTCTGGAAGACAAGGGACTCCTCCAGGTCTGGTCCTGTTCTTTTTAGCTCTACAGTCACTGCAAACACCTAAGGAGGTGTCTGAACACTGAGTTACTTATGTGCAGATGGTCTCTGCTGTTCTCTCTGGCTGTCAGAGGCTGCAGATGAGTTAGCACAGGGGCAGATTTTCAGTGCAGTCTGGAGATCCTTGGTTCCTGATTCCCCCTGCAGTGCCTTCTCCTCTCCCTACATGTGCCTCCCGTTGGTGACAGGCATTTGCATGGTCAAAGTTCTTGAAAGCATTTCCTGGACAGCTGAATCCAACCCACTTACTTTAAATCTGGCCTGAAAAAGGTGCATCCTGGTCAGCACTTTGCAGCAGGCAGGAGCCACTGGAGCAGCACAGAACTTGTGTCAGCCCTGGGTGCTGGGGATGTGGAATTCAGCTGCTGCAGGGACTGGAGGAGGCAGAGGGGGATGAGGTTGGGCTGGCCTCAGGAATGGGAAGCACCTGCAGCTCCAGCATAGGGAAGGGGGATTGAAAATCCACCTCTCATATGCCTTCAAATGGGAAAGATCAATTGCTTCCTTCTTGCTTTGTTAAACATTTGGGAGTTTCTTAGCCAAAATGAAAACAACCAGACAGAGTCTGGGGGAAGGTGTCTGGATTACTGTGCTGAGCACAGCAATCATGGAAGGTTGCACAGAACAGGACTTTGATGTGATTGCTTAATATAAGAACATATCAACTTGCTGTACAGGAATCTGAGCAGGGAAGAATGCAGGGTAAAGTCCACCCAAGAAAAGATATTATAATACACAAATCACAGTCACAAGATGATATGGAAAGAAGAAACATGAAAAAACAGATAATTAACCAGGATTAGTGTCCACAAGTACCCCTAAGCAAAAAGTCATAGCTGGCTAATGGAGAGCTATAAAAAGAGCTTTAAAGAAAATGTTCTGCTAATAAATGTGCATCTGAAGTCTGTGATCTTAGCCAGAGCATAGCTACTATAAGCACTTTATTATATTCACAAAACTCAACAGGAGTGATTACTTTATATCTGATAGTGCTGGCTTCCCAAGGGAACAGGGGAACCCTGCTGTGAATGCCTCTAGATAGACTATGAAGAGCAGGAGCTTCCACAGCAGCACAGANTTTTTTTTTTTTTTTTTTATTTTCATGAGTTCTGTGTGCCTGTGATACACAGCTCTCAGGCTGAGGCTGACAACAACCCACAGAAAATGGTGTGTGATATCAGTCCTCATTTCTGGGACTATGCATGGAAAGTGCAGCCTATAGGAACCAAGCTGGGGGTATACCAAAATAGATCCAAAATTTTGAAAATGAAACCTCAGCCTCTTGTAGTTAAAAATATTGTAGCCTTGATGACATTTAGGACATGATGGGTGCTGGAAATTGGATCCAGTCTAATGAGATAAGAAAGGAATATACAACTCACATTGAACATCTCTTGGGAAGATTCTTCATGTATTTTTAAATTATTGTCAATACAGAAGTAAAAACTTTACTGAGAAGAGTATGAAACTTGCTGTAAATTAGTCCTATTTACATTAATTCAGAGGTGATTAGAGTCAATACACCACAGCTAAAATCAATAATCAATTCCTTTTCTAACATACCATCAGTACCAGGAAGACTGGTTTTACTGATCTTACGGAAGCAAATGGAGACAACTCAAAGCTCTCAAGCTCTGAGAATGCTCTTTTTATTGTGGTTTTGGAAAAGAAAGGAAGGTTTTTAGTAAGGAATGCAGCAGGCCTGGCCTTCACTCATATTTGAAATTATCTGGACTAAAAGAAATCCAATCCACATAAACAGTTCAGGGAGAAAAGCCTTTTGGGTTTTTACCCTCACATTCTTGCTTTTTGGTAGAATATACTTTACTTAATATCCTATTCACCCAACTACCTATCCAGAGAGAAAAATTGTTATCCCTGCTGTACTTCCTAAAGCAATTGGTAACCTCTCTGCCTTTTGCTTTAGCAGGCTTCTGGAAAGACTTGCACATTCTTTGGAGAGAGGAAAAGGTTAGGAATCAGTGTGTAGGTTACAACAACAGGTATGGTGATTTATAAGCAAGTATCTACAGTTTTTCCAGGGCTCTTGAGTGCCTGTTTCCTTTTATTCACAGCATTCAGGACTTTCTTTCTTGGCCCAAGCTCCATCTGAATGCTCTGTAGATCTTCATCAGAACATAACATCAGGGCATCTAAATCAATTTTTTCCCTCATGAAGACTGGAAGAAACTCATCCAGCATCTGTGATGCCAGAAATACCTCAAGGGGTGTATTCTCTGTTTCCTCATCATCCCAAATGACTTCTTCCTCATTCCAAGGGACATCAGGACTGTTTTCAGCATCATCTTCCCCGCCGTTCTCAGCATTTTCATACTGAAAGAGCTCACTGGCCATTGTAACTCTTATACCTTCTTTCTCAGAAGACACAGTTTCAGGATTTACCTCTGCAGCCAAATTCCTTCCAAACACAATCTTGCCAAGACCTGGCCTCTGAAAAATGGAGAGCTGACTGTCATTACCAGCAAGGTTTTTCTCTTCGAGGTCACTGAGAAATTCATCCTCCTCTTTCTCATCAAACAAATGCATCACACTTCCCCTACTCGTATCATCCTTTTGGTCACGCCTTTGGCTTTCCTGCCTTCTTGTGCTGTCATCTGTCTTTTTTGTCTTGAGTTTCAAAGTATCTTTCAGGTTTTTGGTTAAAGTACTTGTATTTGAAGCAAAGAGACCGGGCAGCTTTACCCTGGAGTGCGTTCCTTTGGCAGAATTCACTGTGCCAACCTTTTCTTTAATATAATTCCGGTTCATTTCATGCTGGTGTTTCTCTTGGCGCTTCTCACATTCCTTGATTTGTCTCTCGACGTTCCTCTGGGCCTGTGCCTTTTGTTTGGAGACCTTCTTTGGATTCAGCAAGTTCTGCTCAGTGGCAGCTTTGTCCAGGATCTGGACACACTCCTTGCGGTCCCTGCTGGCAGCTGCCTCCAGAGGAGTGCGCAGGTCATTGTCCAGAGCAAAGATGTTGGCACCAAAGTTGATCAAAAAAGAGACACAGTGGATGTGGCCATTGCAGGCAGCGTGGTGCAGGGGCGTGTTCCCCCAGATGTCACACTTGTCCGGATCACCCCTGCCAGGGAAAACAGCACACAGTGAGCTGGGCTACCCACACTAAACTCTGCAGTGACATTAAATGTGTCACTCTGCTCTGCTCAGCTCTGAGGAGAACAGGCCAGGGACAATGGCTCAGCTTGGCTCCAGCCACTAGAACAGGGCTGCACCCACTTACACAAGCCCTGAGCGTGGCTGTGTGTGTGGCATGAGCTCTAATTCCTGCCCCGTGAGTTAAATGAGTTCACAGGGCTTACTGTGACTGCCTATGCATCTCCCCATAAGGGAGCCAGGGCATTTCCTCTCTCACCCCAGGGTCTGGCAACTCAAAGTGGGCTCAGGCTTTGACTTAGTCTCATTGGAATTACTGGCAAAACTATTTCAAGAACATTTGCATGGAATATTTTAGTGTTCTTGGTGATTCGTTCCTTTTGCGTGTCTAATACAGGGCAATGTTAGAAGATTTCCTCACTGTCCACAGTGATACACACTTAGTGAACTCCTGCAGTAATTTTTTTTTGGGTAGGTAATAGGTAAATGATCTGGAGTAAAGCCCTGATTACCCATTTGTTTCCATTGCTATTAGTTTAAGCCCAGATAGATGCCATTGTTTTTCAACTCTTTTGTTCTCTGTAAGCTGCTTTTGCCCATGAGGGTTTGAAAAGCAGAAGCTCACTGGAAAATAAAATCCCACATTTTTCAATTGAGTTGAAAGCCAGTGAAAAGTATTGCTTGGTTTTTAACTCTTGCACTGACTTGACGCTGAACTGCTGGCCTGCAGACAAGAATCAGCTTGAATACTTAGATACACATTTGGCAAGGTCAGCCTTAGCAATGTTCAGAACAGAGCTTGTGTCCTCTTGTGACCAACAAACAGGGCGGCCACAGAAGCCCAAAATCTTTATTGGCTTCTGAGTCAGGGACCAAATTTACAAGGAGAATTTCCACTCTTGGGAGTTCAAGCATTTCAATGACTCGGAGACTGGTGCCACGGCAGCTGTACTGTGAAAGACACGGTACATCCTGCCACCAAATGTCCTTCAGGCACTGATCTCTGGCTTTGGGACTCTGAAGAAAAGCACTGCCAGGTTTGTTGAAGGCCAGATCTGAACACATCCTTCAGCCTGAGCTGCCCCAGGCAGGAGTGAGGTCAGGGGTCTGGCAGAGCCAACTGTGCCGGCCGGGGGAGCTCAGGCTTTGCTACAGGGAGCTGGCAGCTGAGGATCAAAGTTCCTCCACTCAGACATATGGAAAGCATGTGTACATATTTCTGCTTTTGTGGCCGTGCCCTGGGGAGCTGCCTGGCTGCGGCCGAGCGTGCCGGGTTCCTGGGTTCCCACATTGGCCAGCTGGCTGTGGTACCCTGAGCCTTGGGAGTGCCGGCTCCTCCAGCCTCCCCCAGGTCCCTTCAGAGCTCTTTGTGGTCTCCTTGCCCCCTGGAACCTGCCAGCCTTTGAGTCTCAAACAATTGACAGGCTCGAGTGGCTGTTCCCAGCTCGGTGGGACTTGGGGCAAGGTTTGACATCTACTCTGGGTTCTCATTCTCCTCCTTTCCCTGCTTTCTCAAGGAAAAGGCTCACACAAAAGAGAGAGCAGATTCTGCTATTTGGTCTTGCCTTTATTCATGTACCTGCAAGGTAAGCAGAGAAAATGTCTCCTGACCCCTGGGAAGATAAATTATGTCAAGATGAAAGGGGTTCATTGTTAGTATTGCTAACTTTCCAAGGGCCAAAGCTTGAGAGTCCTAAAATCTACAGCCACTGTACCTCAGAAACCTCTTCAAGGAAAGGACAAATTTGTCAAAAATAATTAAAATACTTTCTTACAAGAAAGAATTAATTGGCTGGAGAACAGCTCAAACATTTCTAAAATTCAGCTTTTCCCTAAAAACCAGTGAGAATGCAGCCATACCTCTGATAGACACATCTTGCTGATTGTGTCAAGAAATCTTAGATTAAAATAGAGGTAAACACATATGTTTGGAGATTTTGAGGTGATACTGTCCCAAAGCTGTCCTCTACCATGAAAATGACTTAGAAATACATGAAATATAAATATTCAGACATTTTGATCTTTGTGTCATCTGCTGTATTTTCTGTCAGCTTATGTGGTAGAAGATATATTTTTCACTCAAATTCTGAAAAAAAAAATTACTTTGCTATTTGTTCCTTATCTAGTTGTTCTGCCTTGGGGGTGTTCAGGGATAAACCTTATTGACAGGTGTTTCCTGGGAGCTGCCTTAATTGCACAAGCTGAAAGCCTGTCAATTTATTTTTGCTTTTCCTGAGGACACAGCAACAACCACACAGTCCAAAGGTCTTTTTCATTGTGATAGTACAGCCACACCTGAGCCCAATGAGCTATAAAGCAAATCTATGAAAAAAACCAGATTTTTTTCAACTCCATTTTTAATAAAAGAAAACTCAGAGACATCCTCAGAAACAGTTATTCAGCTGTTCCCAGCAATCTGTTCACTGTTCTGCAAAAGAACATTTTATTAACTGTATTTCTACACAAGAGCAGATTTTCTTTTATTAGATGTTATTACAGAATCACAGCTTAAAAGGTAGGCTCTGAGCAAGAGAGTACTGATGGTGGAGAGGTAATTACCATTTCAATAAGACATTTTAACCATGTAAGACATTTAAATGACACAGACATTTTATTACTAGAAAATAGACCTGTAGGAAACCTTCCTTTCTTTTTTATTATTTTCTTTTTCTTTTTTCTTTTTTTATATGGTTTACAAGGGTCCTATCACAGCTTCTGAAACATTGTTCTCAGTTTAGCATGATGGTAGTTGTTAAAAAAGCACAGAAATAATCACTTTAGATGTTACTGGCTCAAAGCTATCTGTTGTGACTTGCCTCTGGACAGCATTAAATCTTCACAAGTGCCTACTAATGGCACTTTGGAAGCAAATGGAAGATATTTTTTGCTAAAACCATTTCAAATTAGGGATTTCTCTGTAAATTCTGTCTCAAGATATCCTCAAATGTTGTTGGCAACCTTCTCCAGTGAGGAAAGGAAAGGTCCCAGGGCCCTGTCTCTCTGCAGGCTCCACACACAATGTGGTCCTGGGGATGCTGATGTATTTTCACTGACAGACCACCTGAAGAACTCTTCAACCCTGTCTGAGAAAATAATGGAGAGACCTGCCTGCAGGCTCTGGACCTAGACCTCTGCCACTAAAGAAACCATTCCTGGCAGTGCATTGAAAGAAATTACTGTGATTTTCAGCCTTTTGGGCCTGAGGTGATCAGGGCATTAGAAACACGACACAGTAATTGTAGTTTTGAGGCCCAGGTTTAAGCACTGGGGACTGGCTGACTTACCCCCTCCGGCAAATGACTTCCAGAGCTTCCAGGTACCCGTGGTAGGCTGCCAGAAGGGTGGGTGTCATCCCATCTTCATCAGAACAGTTGAGATCTTTCCTGGTGGCCTCTTTCAGCAGGTCCACATTGCCATCAGCCGCTGCTTTGTGATACCTGCTCGACATTTTCAGCAGCTTCTGGTTTCCCAAAGCAGCTCGGAGTGTACAGTCACTCTTCCATTACAGGGGTAGTTCATTAATGATTACAGGCTGAGACATCCCTGTGAGGAGGGGAATGGGGAGGCAAAGTTCATCCTTGCAGGCTCTTTGTCTGGAGATCTGCATAGGTAACGAGGCTGTGGTGTGTGCATGCTTTCATTTCCTGGAAGGTGCCTCTGCTATGTACAGTTTGTGGCATAAATGACTACTTAGAGGGAGGATCCAGGCACCTTCTCTGTGTCTTTTCCTGACTGTTCTGTGGGAATTGCAAAAGGGCTTTGAACTACAAACAGAGCTTCAAAAAAACCTTGAAAAGGCCATGAGCGTCAGTGTGAACAGGTTTCACTCCAAGCAATGAGTTTGATGGGAGGAAATGGATGAGCAATTACCTTTACTGGTGAAGCCCTTTGTAACCCATCTTTTAATGGGATGCTGTATTTGAAAACAAGTCACTCCCCTGCCAAACCAGGCACTTCCATGGAACCAATTTGTGTATGATGTCTGGAAATAATGGACCGGGCAATGTTTGGATAAAATCCTCAACAAGTCTGCAAGTCACAGCTGGCAAAACCACAGCTGTATAAACTGCATTTCATCAGGAGATTTTCAGGAAATTGGCAAATATAAAACTCTTCTGACAGGTATTGTAATCTCTGTTTACACACAGAAAAAATGTGCAGTATTTCCTCAGGATACCACAGGGAATTCCAGAAAAGAAATGATGGGCCTGCATCTACTGCATCCACCTGGGCACTGTGCTCCTTGCCTGGGAACAGATGGGTCCATTCTCCATCACAAATAATGATTTCTTGATGTAGAAATAATTTCCCCTGAGTTCAGTGGCATTAAGGGCAACCTCGACAAGCAGAAACTTACAGAATTAGATTAATTCTAACTTACAGTCCAAAAGAATTACTAAGAGAAAGCCATATGAAAAGCCAGTTTTCAGCTGAAAAGTTGGTAAGAGGCTACTGCAGCTTGCTGCAGTGCTGTGAGCTCAGGGCTCTTCTGGCCACATTCACAAGAGCTGCCACATAAACATTTCTTTTTGCCAAGCTGTTTTCTGTGACTCACTGAATTAACCTGGATCTCAGAGACTCTACCCTCAGCAATTAGCAGTGGGGTTTTGTTGCTTGTTGTGCCCCCATTAGAGAATCACAAACCAACTCCTTGCTCAGCGTTGGTGCAATCCCCAAATGGAATTCTGCCACCTCATTTACATCCCATAATTCTGCCCCTGTGACACACCAGAAACCTCTCAAAATGGGCTTTCTCTCTTCATTATTTTCTCAGACAGGGATTGAAGAGCTCTTCAGGAATGAACTTGTACCAACATTTTCTTCCCATGAGGACAAGGAGAGTCACTCAGATCCTGTGACAGGTTTGAACCTTGAATTGAACCTGAATAAACAACTCCAGGTCAGAGCAAAGCAAAGCCCTGGTTGTCCCCCATGTCACCCCAGGACACAGGTGTCCCTGGTGCTGTGCTGCCATCTCAGGGCAGTCAGGATGGGCTGTGCTTCACCAGCCTCCATCCCCACTTTAGAAGACAGTTTTACTTTCAGCCCTTCCTCAGGTTCCCTGCACTGCATTAATGCTTTTCTAATAAAAATACAACCATTTATTCTGTTTTCTATTTAACCAAGCTCAGCATCAAGCTAAATTTACAGCTACTAGAAAAACTAGCTGTTGTAGAACAAAGATAGGTAATACATGCGTGCGTGTGTATATATGTATATATATATAAAAGACTAGCTGTTTCTTAGTGCCATTGAATTTAATTTATTTTACTGGGCCTTTTTTTTCAGGGGTAAAATGATCACCATTCACATCCTGCATATACCACCAGTACCTGTTGGAAGAGAAGAAACATGATACACCATGAAAAGTGATTTGGTGGCAGAAGAGTCCTTTTAATTTTCAAGATCTTTGGTTTTTACTGCAGAAGTACCTTAATTTGCTTTTCTCTTAATTAATCCAGCACACAAAGTGTTGCTCTCAGAGTGATTTTTATTATTAACATCTGAAAATATTGATGTTAAAATTACCCTGTATAATGCTAAGTGGGAAAATATTGTTCCAAGTTTTAATTAGAGGTAAGGAAGAACCCATGTCAGTTGGGGAGAAGCTTCAGGACTTTGCAAGCTTTATTATTATTTCTGTCATAAAAGTGGGCATCACAAAAAAGGAAGAAAAAAGAAAAGACCAAACAAAATCTTCATCTGTTTCCAAACTCCTGGTACTTGTTCATCTTTGTTCCATCCAAAAACCTCAACTTGAAATGCAATAAATGATTCAACATCAAATGAGCTAAATTTCTCAGTCTGAATGGAGATTATTCTTTTGAGAATAAAGCTTGAAATTGTGAACTTTTTAAACTCCCTGGACAGTTAGAATGAAGCTTTTCTTTTTGTGTTTGAAAAGGACTTCAGAACCATTCCACTTCCAATTGAAATGTCTTACCAGGCTCAAGAGAAACTCTGTTGTGATGGTACATGGTGTTGTAAACTAATGAATTATTTAACCTGCAGCTTTGGTTTGTTATTGGATTTCACTGTGTATATGGGTATTACTCTTAATTTGAGAACGGTCTCCAATAAAATATTGCCAGTTAAACAAACTATTTAGATTGAAAGACTGCAGCATCACCAGTTAGGTTGTTGGAGATAACCTGGAGCATAAATCTGCACAGTGATGTTGTTGTGCAATCTGTTTTGCATGAGGTATTATCCAGCACAACATTTCCTCATTGCAACTTTTTAAAGCACCAAATGTGGTATGGTAAAGGCCATGCAAGGGGAGGAAAGTAAATCCCTGCTTGCCTAATGAGATCTTTGGAACTAATGGGCTTAGAGAAGAATGAAATTAGTCACACTGGGTAATCGTGGCTACACAATTCAGAGATGATGACAACATTTAAAACAACAATAAGAGCTTATTTCTTCACTTCTTAGGGAGGCAAAACTTCTGTGCCCCCGGACACACTGCTGCTGGATGTCCTCTTGAGCAGTTCCCACACCAGGCTGAGCCTTACCCACACCAGGCTGAGGGTCACCCATGCCAGGCTCAGTGTGACCCACACCAGTGCTGCCTGGCACCCACCTGATGTGATTGTTCTTCTGCTCTGGGTCCAAGGGCATCCCTTGCAGAGCCTGCACACAGTAGGGCTGGCAGCAGTGACATTATCTGTTGTACCACAGAGACTTTTGCAGTTTTTGCCCTTTGCTTTGTTAAAACATTTGCCTTGGTTTTGGGGATCTTTTCCCCCATGATATCTTCACCAGTGCTTCCAACAGTCCCAAGGAAAGCCATGTTGAGCTCATTGGTGTCTCAAATGCTGTCATGCTGGCACAGAAAACTCCATTTAAAAAAATAACTGCCAAAACAGACATGCAATTTTTTTTTGTATTAAATATCTAGCATGGGAATAAAGGGAATACATTATCAGAGCAAGGAAAGGATGCCTTCAAAACAGAAGGCAACAACCCCTGCTAAAGTTTTAGTATTACCTTAGAGTCTCCTGTGAGCTGCTTCACTCAAGGAGCAGCAGGTGCAAGTGCTCTGTTCCCTGGGCAGCAGAGAGGTGGCACCTGTGTGAGCCAGACCCAGGGCTTATATAACCATCCTTGGGTAGCCAAAGACCAAGCTTGTGGTCCCCTGAAGAGATGGGGTTTGAGCAGCAGTGCTGGAGCACCTCGAAGATGTGGTGAGTGTGGTCTGGGCTACAAGGGGAGGTGGGTTCTTTCCTTGCTGCTCTCTCATTTGATTCTCTTTTCCTTGCAGGTTGCTGCTCCTGTTTGGATTTTTGCTGTGCTTAGCCCCTTGTGCTAATGGCCTGGGGGATCAGGATTTCTTGGGTAATGTGCCCTCTCTGGGCTGGCTGTGGTGGAGATGTGGGCTCTGGGTTTGCTTGGAGCTGCTTCCCTTCTGCCTTGGCATGGAAGGGGCTCTGAAGGGTGGGTGGCTGAAGGGCTTGCAGGGTGTGTGCCTCCAGGAGGGTTTGCTGGAGCTCATGGTGGTCTTCTCTTTGCAGAGAATGTGACCTGCCATAGGGATAGGATAGAAGCTGAGTTTTCCAGAGAGCTTAGCAACTACTCCTGGCACGTGCGTGTTGTTGGTACGTACTGCTGCTGCCCTGGCCCTCCTGCTGAAACCTGCCTGCTGCAGGGCTAATCTTCCACATCCCTCCTAGATGTGAGTGGTGAGGAGGTCGTGTCCTGTGACCACACTGTGGATTATGAGAGGCTGATACTCAGTGTTCTGTTTGTCAACTGCACCAGCCTGCAGGTAAAGGCGGGGTTTTCATCCTGGGAAAGTGCTCTAATGGAGTTAAGAGATATTTAATTTTGTCTTTGGACAGGTCTGAATTTAATAGGGTTTCTATTTCTAACTTTCTTTAAGACAAGGCTACTTATACTTCTGATAATCTAAAACTCCTATAGAAGAATGCTTTATGCCAAACGTTGAAAAAGAAAACCAAACCTGCTGAAATTCTTATTCTTCTGACTATGTGTTAAATCCCTCAGAGCCTGCTGTAAATGTTGTGTTCTCCTGTAGACTTGAACTACTTGACAGGTTTTCTTGTAGGGAGATGGACTGGGTTCAAGAATTTTAGAGCACCAATTAATTTAAATGTGCATTGACAGACAATTAACACCATATGCTGATCATAGCTGTTGAGGTAGAGTGGGAGGCCAAAACCAGATGCTTTACTGCTAACTGTTGCTTTTAGGTATTTGAAATACCATAAGACTCTGTTCTGCTGTTTATTAGCTTAGGTTTTTTGATAGCTGACTCTGGCACTAAACCCTGCAACTCCTTGGAGTTTTCTTCTTGACTTCTGCAGTTATTTGTATGTTCTGGTCTACAACTTAAGTCTGTGGCCCCCTGCTTTCCTAAGGAGCTCGTCCTTTTCCTTTGGGCTTTTAAAACAAGAAGTCATCTTGTCCTTGCACTGGTACAAACACCTAAACCAACTCTGAAGTTAGAGTTCAGTCCCAATAGCTTTTAGCTGCGCTCATGCTCTAGTGAGTATTGCTGCCTCTTTTTAATTAATGTCTCTTGTCTGCAGCATGGTCAGCACCAGCTCTGGTTGAGGCTTATGGTGAATGATACAATGGGAGAGGAGACGAATATTACCTACAGCATTCACTGTGACAGCATGCATGTAGATGAAATCACTACTCCTGTGTTTGCTAGTGCAACAAACTGCACAAAAGACTTCATGGCAGTAAGTAGAGGAGTGGGAGTGTTGCAGGTCCTGCTCTGAGGCTTGCAAAGCAGGGTGGCTGTCTCCTGGAATCATGTGTCTGGCATCTGTAGAAAGCTGGGGAAAGCACCAGGAGCTGCAAGGAGGTCTCTTGGCTGCACGTTCATTTTGGCTTGGCTGCTGGCTCTTCAGAGAGCTGGTTTGCAAATGGATCATTAACGATGCACCCAGTCTGGCTCTAGTCCTATTGCAGGGGAAGCTGGAAAGATGATGTTGGCTGTCTATTTTGGGAAGCTGTAGTGGAGATTTTGCTGTGTGGCTACAACCTGCAAGTTCCTGCAGTCTAATTCTCATGATGTGTTTCAGGTTACCTTCCCAGGACTCATGTCAAGTCTCAGTGATGAGCACATGGTACGTTCCTTCCACCTTGTGAAGGCAGCTGGGGGCAGTGCCTGGGATTTTGGCATAAACTGAGCCTGATACCTCCAAGTTCAGGCAGGAACCTCTCCGAACTTGCATCTTGTTGGGAAGCCTGGTTCTGCACTGTCAATATAGAGAGCTTGAATGTAAAGCCTGGAAGGGTGATAATGCCTTGATTCTTTTGTGCCTTCCTTCCCTAAGCAGGGATTTCTTGCTTTGCAGGTTCCAGCAACTCCAATGTCCTGGAATCTGTCAGTTAATGATGGAACCAGAATACATCAGCTGAGCCTTGGGCAAGCAATGCAGCAAGGCTATAACTTTCTAGTTGATGGCCACAACCTGATCTTTCAGGTGGCCTTTGCTGCCACTGGAGTTGTGTCCTACAAGGTATGTGGATGAAGAATCAGCACTGTGGAGTTACCCAGCCCCTGTTTGGCCAGCATTGTCTCCCTCCTGTGGACCTGGGAATGCATTTTCAGGCCAAGGCCAGAGCTGATGTCAAGCTGATGCACTACTAGGCTGAGCTGGTGTGTGCAAAGCTGTTTGGCTTTGCACAGCTGTCACTGAACTGCCTGGCACAAGGAAGTGGGGAGGCACAGTGTGCACCTCAGACAGCAGCACAGGGAGTGGGAGTCTCCAGAAGTAAAATTCTAGCCACAGCCAGTCCTGGGAACATCTGACTGGCAGTCTTATGATCAGCAGCTGTTTTTAGAAAGGGTGAGGTGGGAAGAAACTGCTTTTGCAGACATAAATAGCAGCAAACTGAACCTGATGCAGTACATGGCCCTCTGGGGCTGGTCTTATGATGGATCCGGAGCTGAGCACTGTCTAATAGAGCTCTCTCTTCTTTGTCAGCACAATGATAAGGTGCTCTACACTGTGGCACTCAAGCTCATGTATGGCCCTCCTGAGCATAGACTGACTGTGGAGTCAAGAATGCTTTGTGCTCCAGGTAATGCATGGAAAAAGTCAGACTCTGACCTGTGGTTGCCCCAGGGAAACTGATGTTACATTTATCAAAGATTTTTTTTCAGGTCCAGCAATATGTAATGCAACACACATGACTGTTGCCATCCCAGCCTTTCCAGGGATCCTTATGGATGTGGATGTAGAGAATAAGACCATCCCCATGGATCAGCTTCAGGAAAATGGAATCACTCTGGACACACAGAGAGGGATCAGGCTGCATATTAACAGGGGAGCCTTGAAGTCCAGGGTGAGTTCTGGTCGTTGAGTCACAGGTGTTGGTGTGATAACACCTCCTTGGTGTTTTGAGACCCAGAGCACAGTAGTTTTGACCTTGATGAAGCATCTGTCAAGTCAGTTATGGCCTGTGGCTGGCTGAGGGCAGATGTGATTAGGATGAATGTAGACTGACTTTCTAATAGATAGACATGGTTATGCAAGGTAACTTGGGTCTCCTGGAGTCTCTTGGCAAAAACAGATGGAGATGAAGCTATTTCTCTTGGAGGGGGTAGGTATTTGGCATGCCTAGAGCAATGCAAATGAGCTTCCCTGTGCTCCTCAGGCTTGGCTTATTTGTTAATCAGCTCTAACACGTGCATGTGTTAAAATGAGCTCTTGTAGTCACATTTCAAGAGACTAACTCTTGTCCTTTAGCTGCCTGGGGAGAGCTGCTCAGGACTTCAGTACTACATGTCCTCTTTGAAACTGGTCTTTCACTTCCATGGGGAGACTGTGGCAATGTTGATGCACCCTGAGTGCCCCTGTGAGCAGCACACACCAATAGGTAAGTGACTGACTCCTGTGCTACGATGCCTCAGTGTGGCTCATTGTTACACTTTGTGTTGGATTAGTTCATCTCACCAACAGCTCCTGGCAGACAGATCTGTCACTGACTCAGGTGACAACTTACGTGAATCTCTGTTACAGCTGCTGTATGCACCCAGGATGGGTACATGGATTTTGAAGTCCTTGCTGAGAGTACCACACCACTGCTGGATTTGGATACGCTCAGGCTCAGGGATCCTGTGTGCCGGCCAGCCTACAAATCACCTTTGAATGACAGGGTTCGGTTCCACGTCCCCCTCAATGGCTGTGGGACCAGGCACTGGGTGAGTGTGTGGCTGGGCTTGGTGGGGGTGGGACTCAGGCTTTGGGAATGCCCTCACTAATGCTATTGTTTATCCACAGTTTGATGGGGAGCAGATTCATTATGAGAATGAGGTGAGGGCGTTATGGACAGACCTTCCCCTGGGCAGGATCTCAAGGGACAGTGAACTCAGGTGTGTCTGGAAACCTCTTTAGGCCATCCAGTACTGTATTACCCACACATCAATATGTGACTTACCTACTCCTCCCTTGTTACAGGTTAACAGTCATGTGCTCCTACAGCAATGGTGATGCCTCCCTCACCATAAAAGTAGACAACCTTTCTCCTCCACCTTCTTCAGTGAATCAAGGTTCCCTCTCCTTAGTTCTTCTAAGCTACCCAGGTAAAGCTGCCTCTGGGTTCAGTTGGCTGGAAAGTATCTGGAGCTTGTGGAGGGGAGGGTGGATGAGTGAACTGTTCTGGAACATGGACTTCTACTGTCCTGGTGTGCATCCCTCCTGCTCATCCATGCTGCCTGAAGCAGATGCCTCAAATCTGTGGCCCTTGGACAGACAGTATTGTCTAGCAAGCTGCTGTTTAAGAGCTTGAGGCCCTCTCTGCACCGAGTTAATTAACAGAAATGACTTTGGCTCTTGCAGAGGACTCGTACAGGCAGCCATACCGTGAGGATCAGTATCCCATCGTGAGGTACCTGCGGCAGCCCATCTTCCTGGAGGTTCAGGTCCTGAACCGCAATGACCCCAACCTCCACTTGGTACTGGATGACTGCTGGGCAACTGCCTCACGAGATCCAGGATCTCTGCCCCAGTGGAATATTGTTGTAGATGGGTGAGTGGCCTGCCATACAAACAAAAGCACCTTTTGTAGGGGATGAGAGGAGTACATAATTCTCCCTGGCTCCCCCTTTAGTAAGAGAGCCTTAAGTACAATGGCCTTTCAAGTACTACCTTGGGATGCTGGAATCTGTAGGAAGAAGGTAGCACCTCAACCTTGAACTTTTATCTGTTGCTTAAAGGAGTCAACACCAAGAACCCAAACCTTCTCTGGTGTTCTGACTTGGTTTTTATTTATTGGCAGCTGTGAGTATGACCTAGACAGCTACAGGACTGTGTTTCACCCTGTGGGACGTGGTGTCAGCTATGCTAACTATCGCCAAAGGCTGGAAGTGAAGACTTTTGCCTTTGTCTCTGGTGACAAAGCTGTTCCTGGCCTGGTAGGTGACACTGGATGAGGAGTAGTACTTCTTTCAAAGTGAAGAGATGTCTCATTCCTTTCATTCTCTGTCCCAGGTGTACTTCCACTGCAGCGTTCTGATCTGCCACCGTTTTCACCCAGACTCCCCATTGTGCATACCAAGATGCCCAAGGCTGTCTAGAAGCAAGCGAGGTAACGTCTGAATGGATTTTAGGTTGTGCTGATCTAAGATAACCCATTGCACTGTGGTGTTCAACTGTGCTGTGTTACTATTGTAGAAAGCTGGATGGCAGCTGTGAACTCTGCTGTGGTGAGCCTGGGGGGTCCTGTCCTCTTTGTGCCAGAAGAGTGGTCTGCAGCCCGAGGTACTGAGCCAGCGTGGTGCTGGGGGTGTTGCTTGGGCTTAATGAGGATCTGTATCCACAAATAAACTGCCTTTCCCCTTGCTTTGCAGGGAGCACTCTCCTGAGCAAAGAGACATGGGCTGGCATTGCAATGACTGCAGTTGGTGTTCTCTCTCTGGCCACAATGCTACTCGTTTTGGCTTTTTTTAAATGCCTAAAGAGAAGAGCATACATGGTAAATATGGCACGTTAATGTGTATTTCCAAATAAACTTGGAGTAGTCACTTGGTGAATTATGTTTGTCATGTATTCCCTCTCCTGCGTCTAGTTATGCAGATCAACATTACTCATCCTATGACTGTCTCCTTATTGTAGAATTGTCTTTCACAATGACTATAATACTTACTTTCCTGAGTTTTTTTTTTTTTTCTGAAACAGACCACTGCTATGTTAAATTCCTGTTGGACTTTGCAGCCAATTTCCTTTCTTGAATTGCTTATCATTGTTCTTATAATTGTGATTCTATTTATTTGGGTTTTTAAAAATCCGTGTTGTGCCAGTATCTGCAGTATGAGTAGCTCCTTCATCTTCTCTTGTAAACATGAGCCCTATACTGTACCTGGAAATTAAAACCTGGCTTTCTTGAAATTGTTTAGCAACACCCAGCATTTGTGTTAAAAACTTACTGTAAAAAAAAAAAAAAAAAAAAAAAAAGCCTTTGCCCTTATGGGAATCAGATCATTACAAAAGGTTTTTGAAAGATATATACAGTGAAGCCTCCCCTTCTGGCATATAGCAGTCTAGAAGGACACTAGAAAAACCAAAGTGGAACAGACTTCCTGCTGCTAGAGCTGATCTTCTGATGGCTGGAAGTTCCATTGGCCACTTAATAGGGGCACCAGGAGTATGTAATTTGGGGTCTCAAACTGGGGGATAAAAAAATGTGTGAGTAGAGCTAAAGCTGTCCTGTCTGCAATACTGACAGCACTGTCTGTAGATGTAATGGTGCCCACTTGAGGTGAGGCAGTTTTTCATGCAGTTCTTATTTTGTGCACCTTGCCTTGCATAGTCAAGGAAGTGAGACATAAAATAACTTGCATGTGACAGAGTGAAAGTGCTTTGTTGCAGTAGGAGTGTAATAACCTTAGGTTAAATATTGCCTGGCAACTTTGTGTGAGCAGGGAGAGTGATTATCACAAATTTAGCTCTGTGGTCTGAG
>VZUA01035661.1:40251-75496 GCA_013401035.1 Horornis vulcanius | reverse complement strand
CTGCCACAGTCATTCAGGTAATACAATCTAAAGCAAGATTACACACCAAGAAAACCCCCTGAAACTTCTAAGAAAGCCTCACTAAGGACCATTTGTGCTGCTTGCAGAAATTAATGCTTTTCTGAAATGTAATACGTTTTTAAAATTTTTTCCCCTCTGCTTTTGAGAGGTTTAGTAAGTTTTTCTCTCCAGGGAATGATAGTAATGTGCTATTAAATTAACAATTATTCCTTCTTGGTGAATATTTTGGGGTACCATAAGCATTAAAACACAGGGCCTTAAGCAGTTAATGTAAGGACTGGTGAGATTTTGTTGGTTTTCTGCTTTGCACCTGCTGAACCTTACTTAAAGAAGCTTTGAAAAAAAATTAAATTTACTCTTCTAGTGTTATGTCACCTGCAGTGGGCACATTCAGAGTGGCAGACATAGCAATTGTAGTTTTGCAGTTAATTCAGTTTCTTAAGATACTTTCACCACCAATACCCAAAGATAAATATTGCACTCCTAAAACTTTTTAGAATGGACATTAAAGAATTTCTAATTTATCAGGTCGTGCAAAAGGGCATCTGCTGTTGCCAGGGCAAATTGGGGCTTTTCACAGAATTTAAAGTGGTTAAAAACCATTTATCTTATGCTTTTTTTCTTTTTTTTTTAAATGGATTTCTGGATTTGACTTTCTAGGGGTTAAGACCCCAAGATGAGCTCAGTTGTTTAGAGCAAGGTGTCAATAACACCAAAGTCATGGGTTTGATGCTGGTATGGGCCAGGCAGTCAAGTGTAGGACTCCATCTTTATGGGTCCCTTTAAACTCAGAATACTCTGTGTTCTGATAAGTATAGGAATAAGAAAGCTTATAAAGTCTGAAGATGACAGTCCTCATTCATGCTTAACTCAACATATTATGAAGAAAATAGTAATTATTTTTTTTTTACCTGTAGGCTTACTGGAGGAGATACTCTGCAAGGAAAAGATACTTACAGCTGAGACACTGTGTTATTTTTGCACAAGCAAGGATAAGGATGGTGAAGTCTGTTGCTGCATATAATCGAATTGTTTGGGCTACTGTTACAATTCAGAGACATCTGCGTGCAACTAAGTTGGCAAAAATAGATCAGCAAAAATACCAAATCCTGAAGTCTTCAGCATTTACTATTCAGTCTGCCTTCAGAAGATGGAGAAAATACAAAATTCAACAGAAAATTAAAGCAGCCTTGGTGATTCAGAGTTATTTCCGAAAATGGCAGTCTTCAAAACTGGCTAAGAGAAGGAGGGCTGCCCTTGTCATACAGTCTTGGTACAGGATGCACAGAGACCTGAAGCAGTATCTACATGTTAAGCAAAACGTTATCAAGATTCAGGCTTGGTACAGGTGTCAGCTGGCCAGACGTGTTTACCAGGAGCACAGGGCAAAAATAGTGACAATTCAGCAGTATTACAGAGCTTATAAATTGGGCAAAGCTGAGAGAGAGTCTTATTTGCAAAAGCATGCAGCAGTGATAGTTCTCCAAGCTGCTTTTAGAGGCATGAAGGCACGAGAACTGTACAGACAAGCAAAAGCAGCGTGTGTTATTCAATCACTGTGGAGAATGAAACGAGAGAAACAAAGATTCCTGCAGTTAAAAAAATCTGTTATTACATTGCAGTCACACCTGAGAAAATACCAACAAGTAAAAAGATACAAAGAGATTAAAAGTGCTGCTTCTGTAATTCAAACCTGGTATAGGGCACACATGGCCACTAAAAAAGCAGCTGCTGCTTTCCAGAGGGTCCGCCTGGCCACCATTGTTCTCCAGTCTGCCTACAGAGGGATGCAAGCCAGGAGACAGGCTCGTATCCTGAGAGCCGTGGTCAAAATTCAGTCCAGTTTCCGTGCTTATGTTGCCTGGAAGAGATTTAAAACCTTAAGAGATGCCACAGTGAAGATTCAAGCTCTCGCAAAGATGAGGCAAACCCGTAAGCATTACTGTGCACTGAGGGAAGCAACGCTTAATGTCCAGCGAAGGTATCGCTCTCGGAGACATGCTCTTCAATTTAAAGAAGATTATAGGAAATTGAAGAGAGGTTGCATAAGAATTCAGGCTCTAGTTCGAGGTTATCTTGTCAGGAAGCAAATACAAAAGTGGAGGGAGGCTGCAATATTACTTCAGGCCTGCTACAGAATGAAAAGAGACCGGCAACGGTACTTAAGCATCTATAGTGCTGCCATTGTCATTCAACAAAGTTATCGTGCCTGCAAAAAGACCCGGTGTCACAGGCAGGAGTTCTTGCAAGTTAGAAAAGCAGCTGTGTGCTTACAGGCAGCCTACAGGGGTTATAAAACACGCAAAAAGCTCAAACTTGAATGCAGAGCTGCTATTAAAATTCAGACTGCTTTTAGAGCTCATGCTGCCCGAGTGAAACACAGGGCAATGGTTCAGGCCTCCATTGTGATTCAGAGGTGGTACAGAAATTGTAAGGGTGGTAAGAGGCAAAGACTGAACTTCTTAATGACAAGAGCAGCAGTGCTTTCTTTACAGGCAGCTTTTCGTGGCTGGAAGGTGCGAAAGCAGATTCAAAGGCAGCATGTTGCTGCTACTAGGATACAGTCTACCTTCAGAAAATTCATGGCTGTGAAGAAATTCAGGCTTGTGAAGCACGCTGTGCTAACCATCCAAAGGCATTACAGAGCCAAGGTTCTAGGCCAGAGACAACGGCAAGAATACGTTCAGCTGCAAAATGCTGCGGTGCGTCTTCAGGCGCTATGGAGGGGAAAAGCTGCAAGAAAAATGATTCAGAAGAAACATCATCTTGCAACGATTATTCAATCCTATTACAGAATGCATATAAATCAACTAAAATACAAGCAACTAAGACAAGCCATTTTAGTGATTCAGAAATACTACAGAGCCTACTGTATGAAAAAAACTCAACGTGCAGTTTATCTAAAAACCAAGGCAGCTGCATTAGTCTTGCAGTCTGCTTACCGTGGGATGACTGTGAGGAGACAACTGAGCAAACTAAACAAAGCTGCTACAACCATACAAGCTGCCTTCAAATCTTACCTGGTCAAGAAGGAATACAAAAGACTGAGATCTGCAGCTATAGCCTTTCAAAGGCGCTACCGTGCAGTTGTTCATGCTAAATGTCAAAGGCAGAGGTATTTGTCTTTAAAAAGAGTCACAGTCCAAGTGCAGGCGATTTACAGAGGTGTAAGAGTGAGGCGACAGGTTCAGTGTATGCACCAAGCAGCTGTTTGCATCCAAGCCACCTTTAAGATGTATTGCATGAGCATAAAGTATCAGGCAATGAGAGTGGCAGCAATAAGAATTCAAAGGCAATACAGAGCATTTTGTTTAGGTAAAGTACAACGCAAAAAGTACTTGGAACTAAAGAAGTCTGTTATTATCCTCCAGGCTGCTTGCAGAGGCATGAAAGTCCGACAAGACTTAAAAACTATGCACCAGTCAGCAACAGTAATCCAGTCATATTATCGGATGCACAAACAACAGAGGGATTTCAGAAAGGTGTTGCTTGCAACGAGGCAGATTCAGCAGTGGTTCCGTGCTTGTAAGGAGAGAGACGCACAAGTTCACAACTACATGATTATGAAAAATGCTGTACTGCACATCCAGGCTGCATTCCATGGTATGAAAACAAGAAGACTCATCAGAACCATGAATGAATCTGCTGTGATTATTCAAAGAAGGTTTAGAACTTTCCTTGAAAGAAAACGCTTTCTTTCTATTAAGTCAGCTGCTGTTGTAATTCAGAGAAAATACAGAGCAACAAAACTAGCAAATATTCAACGTCAAAAATATCTATCTCTCCTTAATGCCGCTGTTATCATACAGTCTGCTTATAGAGGATTTGTGGTAAGGAAAAAAATGCAGCAAATGCATCAAGCTGCTACAGTTATTCAAGCAATGGTAAGAATGCATAAAACTTACGCTTCTTATCGAGCACTCAGGCTTGCTTCAGTAATCATACAGCAACGTTATCGGGCTTACAGGGAAGGGAAGCGTGAGAGAGAAAGGTACTTAAAACTGTACAATTCTGTTTTAGTTCTTCAAGCTGTCTATAGAGGAATGAAAACAAGATGCTTCCTGAAGAGACAACGTGAGGCAGCACTTACAATACAGAGAAACTACCGAATGTATAGGCAGTACTGTCATTACAGAAGAGTTCAGTGGGCAGCCCAGCTAATACAGAGGAGGTACAGGGCCCACAGACTCAGGAAAATTGCTGTAGAGCATTACACCTCATTAAAGAAAGCAGTAACTTGTATCCAGAGGGCTTTTCGAGACATGCAAGCAAGAAAACAACAGCAAGAAATGCACCGTGCTGCAACTGTGATTCAGAAAAACTTTAAAGCCTTCAGAGAACGTCAGACATATCTCTCTCTCAAAGCAGCTTCTCTTGTCTTTCAGAGAAGGTACCGAGCTTTGGCCCTGGCAAGGCAGCATGCTTTGGAATATCACTCTCTCCGCAGAGCAGCTATTCACATCCAGGCTGTGTACAGAGGTGTCAGGGTGAGGAGGAGTCTCAGGCACATGCATTCAGCTGCCAGTACAATACAGGCAGCCTACAGGATGCTCAGGGGTAGAAGGGCCTATCAAAATATGAGAATCGCAGCTATGGTTATACAGAGCTACTATCGATCCTATTTGAAAGGAAAGAACCAACGCAAGAAGTATCTGAGAATGAAGAATTCTGTTCTTGTTATTCAAGCAGCATACAGAGGCATGAAGGCACGGCAGGAACTGAAACTCCTGCATGTTTCAGCAGTAGTAATACAGTCCAGCTATCGCACGTACATACAACGTAGGTGTTACAAACAGCTGTGCTGGGCTGTCACAGTCACACAGCAGAGGTTCAGAGCCAAAATGGCGAGAGAAGCTGCCATGAGAAATTATGCAGAAATAAGAAAGGCTGTCATTTGCCTTCAAGCTGCTTTTCGTGCTAGGAAAGCCAGACAGTTGTATAAAGCCCATGTTGCTGCACGGCGCGTTCAGTCGTTCTTACGAATGTGCGTGGGGCGGAGGCGCTTTCTTGCACAGAAAGCAGCAGCAGTAACCATCCAGTCCGTGTTCCGATGCCGAAGAGCACGGACTCGCTATGCACTGCTCCGGAGATCAGCAGTTGCTGTTCAGAGGTGGTACAGGTCATGTCTCAGGGCACGTTCACAGAGGGCACAGTACTTGGCTCAAAGACAAGCCATAGTAGTTATTCAGTCTGCCTTCCGAGCTATGAAAGCAAGAAAAACAGCAAGGCAGCTACGAGCCGCAAGAAAGATTCAGTCTTTTCTTCAGATGGCTCTGCAGCGTAGAAAGTACATCCAACTCAGAGCAGCAGCTGTCACATTGCAATCCTATTACTTAATGCATAGATGTAAATCACAGTATATGAGCTATAAAAGAGCAGCAGTTGTCCTGCAGCGGCACTACCGATCCCACCTGACTGTGAAGCACCAGAGAATGACTTACTTACAAACCCGGAGGAACATTATCCTTGTGCAGGCCACAGTCAGAGGATACATCGAAAGGAAGAGGTTTCACAAAATGAAAGAAAGCACAATTACAATTCAGGTACTTCTGAATTAATGGCTCTGGGATTTGGGCGTTTTGTTTTTCATTTGTAGGTGTTTTAAAGATTTACTACTCTTGCAAACTACAGTTTAAAGCTAAAGTCGCATCAGTTTCTAAAGTGTACTATGGGGCAGATGTGTAAAGCTTACTACCACAGTACGCAGAAATAAGGTTCTTTAAGATAACTGAATTTCACCTCTAAATATTAGTGGCTTAATGAATGTTTTCTTTGACAGGAATATGAATGAAAGCTGTCTTGATGTATTGTATGAGAGGGCACTGATAGTGGGTATAAAGTGGCATAAATGGCAAAAAACACAATTCCTACATTCTTAAGGACTCATGTTTAGGAAGGTGTGAGTAAATCAATCATGTTAGTCCTCCTAGGTTTACTAATTGGCCCTAGACTAATCAAAGTGACTAACTGACATTTTGAAGAGGAATTTGAGGAGGGAAATTCCCCCAAATCAAGGAAGAAAGGGAAACATATCATCTCTCATAATAATTTGTTGCCCTGAGAAGCCAGATCTAACGTGTATCCCTGCCCATGTTGGGTAGGTTGGAACTAGACCATATTTAAAGGTCCATTCCAACTGAAGTCATTCTAGGCTTCTCCAAGAATTTCTTAGGTTGGTTTTACTCTTGTGTTGGAGACCACATGCTCTACATAACTGATAGAAATTAGGTATGCTTTCCTCACCTCCATGTTTTGGGGGCATTGGTAGCTGCTTAGTTATTTTCTGAATGTTTAAGTTATATCCTGATCAACACAGGGATGGTTACTTTCCTTAAAAATGTAGAAAAAAAGAATTATTTTTGACATTGGAAATATTTTTTTTTTTTGATAACAAGCCAGTGAGTACAGCTGTACATAGAAATATGCAGACATTCCCAGCTGATATGATGCAAGTGGTGAAATATTCCAAATTTGTATTTTTCTTTGAAGGCCTCATTCCGTGGATTTATTCAGAGAAAGAAATATCTTCTGTGCAAATCCTCTGCTGTGTTAATACAGCAGCACTACAGAGCCCATCGGATGCGAAATATTGATCAACACAGATTCCATCAAATGAAAAATGCTGCCATTACAATTCAGGTAATCGTAAAAGTGATTTTTATTAAATGTTTGTTTGGGTTTTTTAATCTTGTCTTTGTTTCTTCACAATATAGTTATTTTTGAAGACTAATTTCAAGGAGTGGCATTTGTGGTATTTCCCTGGATGTGTTGCACTTCCTTTTGAAAACATCTTCTAGTTGTGAAAAATTTAATATTTGTAGTATTTTAGAGGTAGAAATCCTAAAAATTGTTCCTATTGATGTGATACTTTTAATTTTGTTCATTCCATTAACAGTTGTGATTTTTTTTTTAATTTCTCTAATAGGCAGCATTCAGAGGTTATAAAGCCAGGCAGTGGGTTAGCAAAATGAGAGCAGCACGGGTCATCCAAGCCTGGTTCCGAGGTCACAAGGCACGAAAGGAATACGTCTCTGTGCTCAGAGCTACCCTTGTCATCCAGAGCCACTGCAGAGCCAAACAGCTGCGGACTCGGTAATACCCATCTGACATACAGCATTCTACCTGTCCAAGCTTCTATTATGTAATTCTTTAGTGCTGCACAGCACTCTTTAGAACTCTTCAGGTTGTCAGGCTCTGCCCCTGCACCATCCTTGTAGTGTGCATGAGTATAACCCTATTGGTGCAGGTGGGGTTATTCTTTTGCACAAGGTTTTCATTACATTTAATTGTTTTCCTGGAATGGAAGCTCTTTCCCAAGTTTAAATTGAGGATTTAGAGTGAGTAGGCCTTGATCTTTTTTTTTTTTTCACTTTTCTTTTTTGCAAGAAAAATATTCTGGATTTTATTAAAATTCCAGCATACAACTTGTAGGTTGAAAAACTATTTCATTTTAATCCACAATGGACTAGATAAACTGGTTTATGTTTATTTTGCTATGAGATCAGCCTGACAGCTCATCTCACTCTGAACTGTGCCATGCCAGTAGCAGTAGGGGGTGCTGTTCAGTGATACAAGGTCCTACCTCAGCATCCATCCCTGCTTTTTAAACATCCCTGCCTATTCCTGTTATTATCCATGTATGGACCTGTTGTATGTCAGTCTGTCCAATGCCTTTCAAGCTGCTGTGTCCCTCCCCAGCGTCCTTTGGCAGCAAGTTAGGGAAATACCTCCTATGGGAAACCAGAAATTATCTTCTGTTTAAAATCAGTGTTGCTGGCTGTTCCCATTTTCTAGTGTTCCAAGATCTGGTTGAGAACAGCTCTGCTTTCCCAGTATCTATCTTAATGATTTCATAAACCATCACTGTTTTCTTATTTAAAAATGCATTTCCATGTTAGGTTTTTGAAAATGAAGTCCTGTGCCCTTACCATCCAAAGAGTCTGGAGAGCGACACGCGCTGCACGAGTGCTTCGGCAGCAGTTTCTGGCAACCAGGAGTGCTGCAGTTAAGATTCAGTTGGCATACAGGCAGTACAGGGCCAGGAGACTTCTAAGAGAGGTATGTTTTCACTGGCACTCTGATGTGTCATGGTTACTTTAAAAGTTTTCAATATATTTGAGTGATTTTTGTCGTCAATGTGCAGAAGCATAGAAAAGGTGGAACCTAGTGAAAATTGTTCAAGTCAAAGGTGTTCAATCGTCAAAATATTAAATGTCATTTTTTGCTTTAAAGCAAAGGGTTGATTGTTGATTTTTAATAGTTCCAATTGTTGAATTACCCCTCTGTATACTGACACCAATATAAAATGCCAATTTTTCTGCTGGCTTTATTGCTTGTCGAAGTTTAAGCCTATATTTTGACCCCATTTAGGTAAGTGAAAAGACCTTCCAAACTGTAAAAGTGCATTTTATGTAAACTGCTAATGTATGATTTTACTTGCATTTCTCATTCCGTTTTTTTTTCTTATGATGGAAAAAAAACCCCTAGAACTAAAAATAAATGTATATTGATCCTGACATGAATGAACAAAAGTTGAATTATCACTGCATTCTATAATATCTTTTTCAGAAGCACCAGGCTGCACGTCTGATCCAAAATGCGTATCGAGGTTTCAAGGCAAGAAGGACATTTGTTCAACAAAAAGCTGCTGCTGTAATTATTCAAAAACATCTGCGGGCTTGGCAGGAAGGCAGACTTCAATTTATGAAATACAATAAGACTAGAAGCGCTGTAGTTAAACTGCAAGCATTTATCCGGGGTTATTTAGTCAGGAAAAAGGTTGGTATAATTCAAATTAAAACTTTGCTTTGGATGTAAGGTATCTATAGAACTGTTTTGCCATTAATTCTGATGGGCAAGGAGAGGAAAACTTGATTTCTTGCTGTTAAAATCAAGTTCTTGTTGGCTGCTTTAAGTATTGGGCAGCTCAGAATAGATCAAACACATTTTGAGCCTTTTCTTACAATCCTTTAGAACTAAAGTAGATTTTCACTGTTGGGTGTTGTTTTAGCTTCTCAGATCTTTGTGGCTTACCTATAACTGATAATTCTGCACATATAGGCTTGCAACGAAATTGTTCTCTGCCATGTATTGATGATGTTTCTTACAATCACTTCTCTGTGTTACCATTTACATTAGAGACCTAGTACTGCAGAGAGGTAGCTTGCTTTAGTTCTGAGGTGACTTTCAGTATCTAATAGTATATTGCTGTGGACTATGTTCTTTGTGAGGACATCCAGCTACCTCAGAGTATGAAAATTAATGATGTTCCCTGTTTTCTTTTCCTTCTACAGATTTCAGAACAGAAACAAAAGAAGAGACTTCTTTATTTTACAGCAGCTGCATATCATCATATCTCTGCAATTAAAATTCAAAGGGCCTACAGGAATCACCTCACCTTAAAACTTGCACAAACCCAGATCTCTTCTGTTCTTATAATACAGGTTGGTCTTATTAAGGCTGAATGATTTGTGTAACAGTCTGACTTGTTTTTGATGAGCTAAGCTGTAGCACTAAAACAATGTAGTTTTAGTGAAACATGTGAAACATGTGAAAATCAAGCTAAATTATGGAGACTATGATTTATTAAATAATGCTGTTTATACACAGCTAAGCAAGCTCTGGAGGTATAAGGAATTTAAAGCTGAGGATGGATGGGAAAGTTTGTTTCCTTCAGACCTTCAAGCTTGCTAAAGAAATCTGAGTGCTGTCTTAGCCTATTGCTTTATATCCTGCTGGAGGTAGAAAATATCAGACACAACAACCTGTAAGATTGTAAAATGTAGAGCGTCTCCTTACGTGAACAATCCCTTGGATACTGTGATTTATGTGGTTGGATGCTTCTGATCTGCCAGTGGTACCAAAGCCTGCCTAGATTGCAGCATTTTAATAAAACCAGGTTTTATTTATCTAAAAACAAGATCAGAATCAGGTCTGTATTGCAGAACTACCAGTTGTAAAAATGATTTTCAGGTCTCCAAACTGACCATTAGCTTAGTTCCAGTATGGGAGGCCAGCATTGGATAAATTGAAAGCTGAAATGGGAGCTCTGAAATAGTTGTTCTCAGTTCAAGCATGTCATGGCAAACTTTGCCCTACTAATTCTCTATATATTCAAATCAGGTATTTTTCCCCATAAGTTAGATTTTCCCTTTAAGGCAAGAGAGAATCGATGAAAAAGGGGTTTTTTGCTGTTTTGTACACAGTACCCTATCTCCTTTCTTTGTTTATAGAAGGGAAGAAACAGAGCTGGGAAATGAGAAAAAAAACTGGAGTGATGGCTTTCCTTAAAAGCCAGACAAGAGAAAGAGAACTCCTAGGGCATAGTAATGCTGGACCCAAGTATAAACTGGGAGAGTTACACATTTTATCTTTTGGTCAGCCCTGAAGTGGCCAGAGAGTTGGTCTGGATGATCATTGTAGGTCCCTTCTAACTGAAAACCATTCTATCTCTCCCCTCCTCTACCCTTCCTTCTCTACCCTTCTCTCCTCAGAATGCTTCCCTAGTGGCTCCTAGTTGAGATTTCATTCTGCAGTCTTGCATTTCAGCTACCCAAGGCCAGTCAGTCATGGAGGTTATCTATGACTGGTGATTTTTATAGTTCAGAGCTTGTGTTAAAACACTCAGTTTTTATCAGGGCTCATTCAGGCTGGGAAAGAGTTTTAAATAAACAGAAAGGTACTTTCATTTTAAACAGAGATGGTTCCGAGCAAAAATGCAACGAAAGAGATTTTTAAGAACTTACCAAAGACTTGTTGGGTTACAACGCGCGGTTCGAGGCTGGCTGAGGCACAGGAATGAGGCGGCAGCCGTCATCCAGAGAAACGTGCGGAGATTCCTTGCCAGCAGGCGCAGGAGGAGATTTGCAGTGGGAATAATTAAATTTCAGGTAAATACCTCTTGTTAGAAAATACCAGGTTTGGGTTAGTTTATTTTTATTATCTGTTTTTTTTTTTTCATGGGTTTTTGGGGAGAGGAAAGATCTTGGCTTTGGTTGATGACTTTGTCAGTGAAATTGCAAGCCAAGCTTTGGTTTGGCCATGAAAGCTGAAGGCAAATAGATCATGAAGGAATACTAAGCAGATAATGGTTGAACTGACTTAGGTGGGAGTGTGTGTGGACTGAATATGCATGGATTTTTTTGTCTTGAAAGTCCAGTATTTGAAAGATAAACTCTGAGTGTCAACGACTTAAAATTGAATACCCAAGGTCACTCAATACTTTGTCAGACTTGTGTAAGACTGATTTGGAATGGTGATGGAAGTTCTGTTGTCTTGTCTCTCCTTTGCAACTTTTTCTCTTTGTGGAATTCCTTTTCTGTAGGCATTGTGGAGGGGATATTCTTGGAGAAAGATGACTGACACAGCAAAAACCAGAGCTTTAAGACGCAGTTTAGAAAAGGCCAATGAAAAGAGCAGAGAAGAAAACAAACTGGGTAACAGAACTGCAATTGCAATTGACCACCTTCTAAAATACAAACATCTCTCCTACATTCTTGCAGCACTAAAGCATCTTGGTCAGTATTTTGTTTTATTATAAATAGTGGATTTTTCAGAATGATAAAAACTGGATTTTTTTCAGCTGAGGAAAGTTCATAATGATATTTAGGCTTTCTGCGTGACTAGAAAATATGAGTGTTAGAGGATATAATGGAGGGTTTTCCAGACTCAAATTAGATTATTGATTTAAGAACAATATTTAAATGGTTATGGAGAGAAAGGAAATCCTGTATGATTGCTCGAATTTTCTGTCAGTCCTAGTACTGCTGTATCTAACATAAGTTTATCATTTTTACTATCAGAATATGTTCTCTGTGGATCATTTCATCTGACTAATTTTAAGTCTAGAATACTAAAACTATTGCTTTAGAAACACTTTCTTAAGTCAATACTTGCAGTTTTTACTTTGCATTTTTACTCAAAAATAGAGAAAATCCTGATTTGCAATTATTTTGCTTGAACCTTCAGAGTTTTCTTTTCTCTATTTGTTTTTCTTTACTTGTTTTAGAGGTGGCTACCAGGCTGTCCCCACTATGTTGTGAAAATATGGCCCAGAGCAGAGCAATCTTCAGTATTTTCGTTCTGATTCGAAGCTGCAACCGGAGTGTTCCATGCATGGATGTGATCAGATACTCAGTTCAGGTCCTACTCAATGTTTCAAAGGTAGCTTGAATATTTTCTTTTGCAGGTTTATAAGGAGTAGGCTACTTCATTGTAGTACTTGTTTATCCACAAAATTTCTGAATAAATCTGGAACAACAGGAGTAGTAGTTTTGAATAAAAATAGGTTCAGATTTTTTACTGTTATTATGAAACCAGTTATTTATTTACCTTGTAATAGTTATATGGAGGTTTTTGGTGAAAAAATTATTTCATAGCCTTAAGGCATTGCAAGGGTATCACAAGTATTTTTAAATTTCTCTTAAATTATTCTAATTTATTTCTTTATTTTAAATATAAAATCAGATTCTATGGGTTTGGAAACAAGGGAGGAAGCACAAAAGGCACCTTTTTATAGTCTGTTACAATTGTGTACATACAGAAGCAATTTGTATTGTTTGGATACCAGTTCAGCTACAAATTTATTCAAGGGGAGAATATGGGCTTTGCTTTTTCCTCAAACCTCTGAATAGTAACCTGTAAACTAAGGGTATCTTAAAGATCTGTCTATCAAGAAGTTCTCTTGTCTCTTTCTTTTTTTAACAGTATGAAAGAACTACTCGAGCAGTTTATGAAGCTGAAAATTCTATAGACACTTTACTAGACCTACTGCAAATGTACAGAGGCAAAGCTGGGGACAAAGTTTCAGAGAAAGGAGGAAGCATTTTCACAAAGACCTGTTGTTTGCTGGCCATCCTCTCAAAGGACTCAAAAAGAGCTTTGGTAAGACCTAAATGTTTTGGTTTTAATGGTTTAATTTAACATATTTTTTTGCATGTTTTTGTGGTGTTTGTAATTTTTTTCCCTCTCCCCTACCTGTTATGGCTGTAATACTAATTCCAACTAAACTGGTCTTAAAAAAATGCATTTCTAAGATGGTGAACATGCTCATATTTTCTTAATTTAAGCTGCCTTTGAACTTTCAATATTGACTGTGTGCTGTTTTCACCTTTCCTCAGGAAATCCGAGGCTTGCCAAGAACTGTTTCATGCATCCAGAGCCTCTATAAACTCACAGTTCGGAAACACAGGATGGATGCAGAGAGAACACTTGTAAAACAGAAAACAAATACTGCCTTAGGTGGGGGCTCCTCTGTTCCAGTAACTCCTCTAAGAATAAAAACAGTTTCAAGGTAAGACTTTAGAAGTTAGTCTTCTATTTCTGCTGTGACATTGAAATATTTTAATGCAAGCCACTAATCTTTTCACAGGATTAAACCAGACTGGGTCTTGAAGAAAGATAACATGCAAGAAGTTGTGGATCCTCTGCAAGCACTTGTGATGGTGATGGACACACTTGATATTGCCTGCTACTGAAATGTAAATGATGTATAGGAAGATGTATTTGTACAGTATGTATGTAATAAATGGATAAATGATTTTGAAAAAAAGCAAGTAAGTGTTAAACTACCATTGAAAATGTTTTTTTCAGATTGCCGTTAACATTTTGGTAACTTTTTGTACTGAATACAGTTTTGAAACCCTATTTTGTACCACTATCAAAAGCAATTGTACAATAAAATCAATTCACTGGATTTTACTGGAAATTTCACTGGTGCAGTAATGTATTGTTGTTACACAACTGTGAATATTACAAATAGCATGGGATTCTTCGCTGATTAGATATTGTAGAATTCTATTAAAAGCAGTAGTTTGTGAGGGACAGTAATGTTTGATCTAGAGACGTGTAGAAAGAGAAGCTTGGGCTGTGGATTTCAAAACTGGCTGGTTTTGGGGAGCTTGAGTCTACTTTAGTAATGTCTTGAGGAATCATGTATGGCAGCAAGAAAAGAAAAGGATATTTATCAGTTTTGTAAACATTGCAAGATAGTGACGGAACAACAGGATGTTGTAAGGGTGAATTCAGAAATTCTGACCTGACATTTTAAAGGAGGCGATCTGTGAGTTTTTCTTCGTGTCAAGTGAGCAATACATACAAGCATGCATCTCCTCTGGCTGAATAGATTGTGTCCAGCACAGTATATTCATTCTGTTTATTCTGTTCTCTTCTGCATTCTCAGAATTGCATTTTCTTAGAGAAAGGCCAACATAATGCAAACTGTAAAATCATACCCTCCCATTTCCAAATTTAAGCATTATATCTCTATTGATGCTAAATCAGCTGATAACTATTAGTCAGTGAGGTGACTGTAAATGAGGTTCTCTTTTTTTATTATTATTTTTTTTCTAAAGAGACTTTTAAGAGGCTTGCTGTATTCAACACAACTCAGGTAAATAATAGTGGCTATGTTCGTGTAAGAAAGTCCAAAATCATGATTATCTATAGCGTGCAACTGCTTGTTTTACACAGGGGCTAGGCTGGAGGATGGGGGAATTGTCTATTTCCTCTGATTTCAGCCAAGGTAAATAATCTGATACCAGAATGCCCTTTAAACTTGGGACTCTGGAGGTTGTGAGGGCAACAGTGATCAGCAAGTTTAAATTGTTCCATAAGCTCGTTGCCTGATTTCACTGTAAAATGATAAATTACAGATGGCAAAGTGTGTCAAATGGAATCCTGCCAGTGTAGTGCTAAGGTATTTGGAGAACTGAGATGAAAATAGTTTGTCCAGTGAAGTAACTTGATACAAAATATCATAGACAGACATTAAGGTATTTGTTGAATATCTTTGAAAATTCAGTTAATTATTTACAAAAGTAATACTCAGGGAGTTCCCACAGGTAGTGGAAACTGTAGATGGAGACAGTAATGAAGATGAGATTTAAAAGCTATTTTATCTTCCTGGTTATGGTGTGTTCAGGCAAACTCGTTGCAGAAGGTAAATACACTGAATTCTATTGTAAATTAAATTTAGAATATGCAGTCTTGATAACTTAAATGCAATGTCTTTCATCTCTTTACTGAGTAAACACTGCTTTTTAAATTTAAATGCAGTTCTGTTGTGACATGGCTGATGATCACAATTCAGCTGTTGCTGATTCTTGTCTAAGCCTCCAAACGGTAATACTGAAATGTTCAGAGTTTAGTTCAGAAGGAATTTCTTTAGAAATGTCTTTGAGCTGTTTTGAGGCACTTCCACAAATTGCATTTTGTACTATTAAAACATTTAACATATTGAAGTGTCTTGGGGATTGAAATACTTTGTTGCACTTTGTTACAAGGCAAAATAGTGGAAGTTAAATGGAACATGCAGAAGTTAATGTGGGATGGTCCTGCATTTTCTGTCCCTATTTTCAACACAGATTTCTTCTTTTGGTTGTTGTTTTTGGGCTTTTTGCTTGCTTTGGTTTGGTTATTTTGGGGTTGCTTTAAGCAACCTAATGTCATATTCAGCACTATTCTTTAAAAAGGTTTTCTCCTATTACTGGGGATTGGGGTTATATTAACTGCCACTTAATTACCACTGGTTTTTTCTTTAATCTCCATTTCTTATTTCTATTCTGTTGACTGTTCCTAAATTCCCTTTCTTAAGCAAGCCTAACTCCTCAATTGCATCCTAGCAGCTTGTCCTACTTTTCTGGTAACATTTTCTGAATTGAGGAGCTGAGGCACTGCTAATCCTGACACTTGTCACTGTATTTTACAGTAGGTGTGTTTTTACAATTTTACAATTGGTGTGTTTGTGCAGCAATGGGTTCTCATGCTTCTGGCAAAACAGAGTAAAATAAAGGTGTCCTGCTTCAGTTTTGCCCAGTTCAGATGAGGAGGTTTTATTCTACAGCTGATATTCTTGTGAACCTTAAGAGCAAAAGCTGATAAATTTGCAGCATGTCTTCATTTCAGCAGGTCTTAAAGGGCCCTTCATGCTTGTAAGTATTCAGAATTTTGTTCTTGTTTGAAAGCCTGAATCAGTCAAGCTGATATTGGGTAAATTAATTCAAGAACTATCTGGGTGGAAATTTTTAGTGGGAAATACATTGATTTTTTTTTTTTTTGCAGATACACCATGTGATTTGCCACAGATAGAAAATGGAAACCTTGCCCAGTACTATTACAGTTTCAAAAGTTACTATTTCCCTATGCGTAAAGGCCAAAAGCTCTCCTATTCTTGTATTGTTGGTTACACAACTGAAAGTGGGACTCAGGATGGAAGGATAACTTGCACAGAAAAAGGATGGTCTCCAGCACCACGATGCTACAGTGAGTTAGCTTTATTCATCTCCTCATTGCTTCTAGCAGGAACATTTCCTGACTGATTTTCCTGGGTTATATAGGAAAAGAAGTTGCATAACAGAAGAGATAAAATGTGCAGGATGCAATCATTTATGTCAAGACTACATTGGTTTATATATTGAATATTTTTACAATAATACATCTTTTAAGGGCATTTACCCATTTATATTTTTATATAAAACAAAGTTTTCCAATTTTCATAGTCTGGGAAAAGTATTAGTTTTCCCTTAGATGTATAATTTCTTGAGTCTCCCTAGCGCTAGATTCCTTGGCTCTATTCCATGTGGTTACTGGTGATTTAATGTATTGTTTGATGATTGGACCAGAGCTGCTTCAATAGGTTGAGAAAATCAGATTAGATCAGTAGAGCTTCAAACCCCTTCTTTTGCTTGCAGGAGAACTAAAATATTCCATTCTTTCCTTCTGACCAAGCTGCCTTCTTTCCTTCAGGAAAATGCACCAAGCCTCTTCTGGAAAATGGCTCTTTTTACAGTACAGAAATGGACTTCAAAATCCATGAGGAATTGCAATACAAATGTAATCCAGGCTACCACACCCCAAGTGGTGCTACTGAAGATACAGTGCAGTGTCAGCCACAAGGATGGTCCTTCCAGCCAAGCTGTACTAAAAAACTTGGTAATATTCTGCATTTTTCTTCTTTCTAATCTATTGCAGGTGTGTATAATTCCACTGTCCTTGCTGTACCTGTAGGGCCAAACTGCCTATGACAGGCTGTCATCTGAGTACCCCTAAAGCAAGTTCTCAGCTGTTCCTCTGGGGAAAAACTTGACAGGTTTCACATGATGCTGGTTTTGTGCATTTTTAAGGGTATGTAAAATGACACATGTAAAATGATATATATAAGAATCAGTAAAGACGAAATCACACTGTTTCAAATAAATCCATTCCCATACAAACTTTCTGTCCCAAATGACGAGTGGAAAACTTGTGCCAAACCACATTTGTAGTTACTTGTTATTTCTCGAGATTTTTCCTGGGATTTGGCCACTTTTAAGGTGTATCTAAGGGAAACTTCAGAATGCTCGCACCACAAAGAGCAGTTCAGCTCACTCCTGTGCTTTATTTCTTTGAGAGTGGTGCCAGGTGCCCGCGTTACGCCACGGCAGCTACGCGGGAGCGGCGCGGGAGGTGCGGCTGAACGGGACGCTGCGGTACTGGTGTGAGCGCGGATACCGCACCGCGGCCGGGAACGCCTCCGAGGCAGCGCTGTGCCTCGCACACGGCTGGGCCCGCACCCCCCGCTGCACCAGTACGTCATCCTCTGTCATCCTCTGGGCACCCATCCCTTCTACACGCAACAATCGGCAAAGAGGCGGCTTTCGTCAGCCGCTGGAGGGAGCCTTCCTCAGCTGGTTTTCACTGCTGTTTCCTTCCCAGGAATAACTTGCTCCACTTTGAGTGAAGTAGCTCATGGAGGTTTCTATCCTGTGAAGAAAATCTATGAAGAAGGAGATGTAGTTCACTTTTTCTGTGACAAACATTATTCTGTCACTGGATTTGACTTAATTCAATGCTATAATTTTGGGTGGTATCCAGACCCTCCAGTGTGTGAAGGTACCTTGTTTTTTATAGTTTTACTGTATCAAATCTTAGAGACAGGCTCGCACCTTCTTTCAAGAAATGCTTCATGAGTACAAAATAAAAACACATTTGTACCCGTTTGTAGCCTAAATGTAAATCAAGTGTTAGTCAAAGGGCAGAGAGCCAAGGTAGCAGGAAGAGAGGGAATAGTAATTAGAACTACATTTCAGTGAACTCTAACAGCAGAGCAGATACAGTCTCTTACTGTTGCTTCTCCAAGTTGTATCCCAGAGAAGCAGGAATCAACAATTACAAGTAATTTTTTAGACCCTGAAGCTCAATAAACTGTTCAGAATACATGAAGGTTTAACTAGGCCTGCTTAATCCTGCCTTGTGGGATGGGGATGTACCTCTTGAGGGGCATTGAAAATTAAAGCATCAAAAATAAAATTTGTAACAAGGTCCTCCTTACTTGTAGTACTTTTTAGTTGTACAGCCTCCCTAAACTTTTCTTGTTTTGAACAGAATTAATTAAAAGGTTCTCCTGAGGACAGAAACACATCTTGGCAATTGCTATCACTTCCCCCATCACTGGGGAAAAAGGGAGCATCTCAGTAAAGAAAGTTCCAAAAGAATAAAAGGTGAACCAGTTAAGATAAAGAACAAAGCAGAAAGCAGCACAAAACAACCTTTACTACAGCTTAGACTCCAGCCCTGTGTTTATTTTCATGAGACAGCAGGAACTTTGCTTGAGTAAGTGCAGAGGAGGTGGAGATGCTCCGGAGGATGAAAACAAGGCCTGAATCTACTTTGGAGGATACAGTAATGACAAACTTAATTTAGAGACAGGAAATGGGCTATGATTATCGCTTCTTCTCTAGCATTTGAATTAATACATAATCTGCTTTAAATATTATATGAGTGGAGGGTATGGGAAATCTCTATTTCCTGCAGTCCTATGAAGAACATTTTATTAAGTCTCTGTGGAGAAATTACAAATTTGTTTATAGCAGTACAATGACATAGTACTTCTATTTTATATTTGTGGAATGCAAAATCACTTGTTTGTTCAGGTTTCCCATTGTATTAAGACTAAGAAAATTTTATTAAGGAATTACTCTGGCTTAGCCAGGAAAGCCTTTTGAGCGATAGGCTTGTATTGTGTATGGTGAGCTTAATTGTGTACGTGGTTTTGATAAGAGAAAACAATATGCAACTTTTTATTTTCAGATGTAAAAAATAAATGTCCTCCACCACCACTCCATCATGGCCATATCAGCACAGCCAAAAGAACATATCACAATGGAGACAAAGTCCGTATACAGTGTACCTTGGGAAGGAGAGGATCTGAGGAAATCCAGTGTGAAGGAGGAAAATGGACATCACCCTCTATCTGTATTGGTGAGTACTTCTGTGAAGGCTGACAACTGAACTGAAATGATTCTTCAACCCACGCCTTAATTTTTTGGAAAGTCTCAGTTTCTTTATCTGCAAAACTGTTATCCTTCCTCTGTTAAAAGGGTTGAGATAAAGTGCTGCATATTTTGCAGACAATTGTGGTTCCCAGATTAAAAAAAAGGATGAGCTAGGTGATTTCAGCTGCCACCTGTGACATCTTCCTTGGAAAACTGGGATTACTACATTTTACAGTGCATCGTGTCTGTCTGTTTTAGTACTTTAAAATGAGCTGTTTCTGTGAACTCTGGTTCTGAGTCTCTGCTATGTTTACAGGAACTGTGGATAAACAGGAATCTGGGGAAACAGCACCACTCAAGGCAGATGCAGGAATAAGGGCAAGCCAAACACATCACAGTGAAGTTACAAGTAGGTGAACATTGCTCTTCTATTTAAAAGGGGCTCTCCAAATTATAGACATTTTATGATTACTTTTATTCTTCTGCTATAGGACAGTTCCTTATTCTTGAAAATGCTTGCATGGGCTAGAGATGTCAATGTGGCCAATAAGTAAAAGGCCATTGTTGCTTATTTCTAAATTACACCAATAAGCCTGCTCTGTATTTGTAATTTTATTTCATACAGAGCATTTACTTTCAGTCATTTTGTACCCTTTAATATTATTTGGACATGCAAATTCATGAGTACTTTGTTGTTCCTTTGATTAATACTTCCAGTGTGAGGTCTTTTGGGTTTTTTTTGAACGACACATAGATGAAACATTTCAAGTAATAAATAAGATTTTCTAGGTCACATAAAAAGAAATAATCTGTATTGTGTGTAAACCAGCAAGAGTCAAAAGTAGGCAGACGTAAAGTGTAGAGGGAAATAAAATGCACATCTGCAATTCAGAAAGGCAAGTGTAAAGTTTCTGAAAATGAAATTTGGAAAAGGAATTATATTTGGTTTAGATTCTATTTGTTTGCAATTTTTTTTTCTCACTCTAGTATTGGTCTAATACTTTCACCAGTGTTAACAATGTTGCAATCTAATCAAGATCTAATTGCCTCTCTCTATATCCCATATCAGAAATGCAGCAAGACTGTGCCTCTCCACCTGTGATAAAAAATGGTGGTGTCCTGGGCCCAATGTTGGCAAATTATAAAAATGGTTCCTGGGTAGAATATGCTTGTGAGCGTTACCACTTTTTGGATGGGCCCAGTACTGTTTACTGTGACCATGGAAACTGGACAGAACAACCAACCTGCTTAGGTGAGTCTGGGAAGGAAAAGCAAAGTTTGTCATATGTAATATAAAAAGGGGAAATCAGAGGGAACCTCTAAGTAATCTTTCCATTACTAGCTTTTCTCTTTTATTGGAGTTAATAAAGGTTCCAGAAATATGAGGATGAACCAAAATTAAATTATTAGCAAGCCTCTCCTGCTGGATATCCTCTGGCCTGTTCTTAAAACCACCCAATTAAATAGATTCCTCTGTTTCCTGAGTGAGCTATTCTAGAATACAGCCATTCCTGTTTCCTGGGAGAAGCCTCCAATTTCTTTCCTCCATATTGTCCATTCAGTTAATTTCTTCCTGTCTTTCAATAGATGGTTAGAAGGAATAGTGTGGCCATTCCCAAAATGGCTTTTAGATACAATTTACAAAGAATTAGCAATGCCTTCTTGGACTTTTGTTTTTAAATTTTTAGGCTTTTTTTTTTAATTATGTGTCTTTATATCTGTTATTTCATCCTAGCCGGGACTTTTAAATTTTTCTGTGCTGCTTTTATGTATGTTACTCAAAACACTGTATTGAACTCCCACTAGAAAATAACCAGTGCAAACAGGAATACAAACAAGAGTTGTTTGTTTATCTTTCCTTCCTTCCTCTAATAAAATAATTCAATTTTGCTAACATCCTTTGTTAAATTGGCTTACCTTTCAGTTTGTAATCTAACATGAAAATACACAATCAGTTCAGTTTTAATTGCATATTTCTAAGTGAAGAGAAGTTGCCTCATCCAGACTGAAAGGTCAGCATTTTTGGATCCGAATACTTAAATTTAACAAATCCTGTGCAATAATGAAATCTCATCTCCTGTGAGCATTATTTGTTTTGTAAATATTCAAATAAGCCCATCATCATTTGCACGTTTTCTGAGATTTCTTTTCAAAGCCTCTTGCATTACAGGCATTGCCACAGTGAGCCATTCTACAGTTGAAGCAGCAACTGAGACACCATCCATATACCATACTGAGTTCCAAGGCACTATAAATTGCTTTTTCACCATGCAGTGTTCCCTAGCTCTGCATTAGTTTAAGGCTATGTATACAAATATGTGTATGTCAAAGTTAGGGAAAGACAAATATAGCAAAATGCACTGTACCACACTGTCCTATGGAGAAGTAATCATACACCAAGTTCTGATTTTGTTTAACTGCAGTAAATGTTACAATCTACTTGTTTTACGGATTTTCCTTTTGAGGAATCTGCCTACTAAATGAGTAAACTACATATGAACTACAATATTCTCAACCAAAAAGACAATACAAGGTGCACAAACCAGCAGTTTTGCAAACATGACTGACTTAAAAACTTAATTTTTGTATGCTCAATGACAGAAAGCTAAGCTTAAATCAAATTATCTGGCTCAGTTTGGCTGGGCTCCCCCATCTTACTGCTCTTATGTCTGCAGCTGTCTGCCCAAATCACCTCAGGGTCACCAGGTGACCAAGGAGGTAGGACTGGCACTGAAGAAGGCTTCAAGCATCAGCACTTTATTGCTCTCCACTAGAACCTTTTATACCCTTTATCTTACATGCATTCCACCTGTGCACCCTATCTACCCTTCTGTGATTGGTCAGGAACCTCAGCATTCCATGTTTCTTTACCTTCAATACTGCTCACCTGTCCTACACACTTGTAGCCTGCAAGGGGTTGAGGCTTGGCTGCAGCCCCATTCCCAATCACCACGAATTGTGTGCCTACACCTGTCAGAAAGCATCCATTCCTTTTGCATGTGTTTGCTTTTTGTTTTCATTTCAGATCATTTCTTTCCATTTGTGTTTTTTATGCATCTGTAGTTCTTTGTTTTGCAAGAGTCAGAAGCATTTTAGAACTATTTGCTTGAGGTTCTCTTTCTTCACTCCTACAAAAGGAAACTAGGAAATCAATTAAGGTGGCTTTTTATTAAAATACACTTGTATTTCCTAGAACCATGTACTCTTAATGTAACTGATATGGACAGAAACAACTTAACCTTGAAATGGAGACGGGAAGAATTAATTTTCCTACATGGAGATCTCATAGAGTTTGAATGTAAACAAGGATATGGTTTTCTCCATACTGCCATTCCATCTCCTGGGAGGACACAGTGCGACCATGGCAGACTGAAATATCCAAAATGTGTTATTCAAGGTAAAGCAATATTTTTTTATTGTGTTTTTTATTCATCAATCTTAGACCTATTTAGAAATTGCTTTGCTTTTAGCGTGGGCCTGCAGTCTCTTGTAAATGATCAGTGCTTAAGCCTCAACAATACAGATGCAACTATAGGCAACTTATTTTATTGAATAGAGCCAAGGTTGGAATAGTGATAGACCTTCCTTTGCTGGGCAAGGAAGGGAGAGGGAAGCTCTTCTCCAAGCACCCGGGAAACTGAAACCTCTGTAGAAAGAGATGTAAAAAGAAGCTTCATGTCCCTTTAATTTATGATCAAGCTGTCAATTTGTTAGTTTCTTATTCTTAAATGTTCTTCTTGTTATTGCAGCTGCTACAGAAAAATGTGGCTCTCCCCCCTCTATTGCAAATGGAGCTCTTGTTCTCCCGGTGCTGCCCCAGTATGACAGTGGTTCTTCAGTTCAGTATATTTGCTCTGACTATCATTTTTTGCAAGGCTCTGAGAGAATCTACTGCTCTGAAGGACAATGGACTTTGCCACCAGTTTGTATAGGTAGGTGTGATAAACAAGAGAAAGAAGCACTTCTTTCTCTATCTAATTCCTAGCCTCCAGGAAGAGCCTGGCAGTGACCTGTAAGGATCATCTCATCTAGTCCCCTGCAGTGAGCGGGGCTGCTCAGAGCCCTGTCCAGCCTGGCCTTGGATGTTGCCAGGAATGAGGCAACCACAGCCTTTCTGGGAAAAGGGAAAGCAGGGAAAATGGTTCCAGTGTTTTACCACTCTCACTGGTGGTCATGTCCTCCTCATGTCTAGGCTGAATCTAGCCTCTCTGAGTTTAAAACCGTAACCCCCTATCCTATTGCTCCTGGCCCTACTGAAAAGTCTGTCTTCATCTTTCTAATAAGCCCCTTTTAGGCTCTGGAAGGGTGTAGTGAGGTCTCCCTGCATCCTTCTTTTCACCAGGCAGAACAACCCCAATGCTCTCTAAAATCAGATACTTACAATTTAGAAATTGAGTATTGTCAGGTGGAACTTTTAACTCCCAATTTCAGTGTCTTCAGTGACATAGGAAAGTTTTAATAGATGCAAGTTAAGCTCATCTAGTGGTTTTTTTTTTTATTTCCTTAACTATGGCTTGCCTGCAGTCTCATAAGACAACAGGAAATAATTTCCAGTTTTAGTGTAGCCTGGTCAAAATATTCTGTTCCAAAAAGAATCAGTTTATTAGCACTGACCAAGCCTCTCTTTTTTAGAGCCATGTACTTTGTCAAAAACTGAAATGGAGAAAAATAATGTGCTGCTGCAAGCATTCTATGCAGACCAAGTTTACTTTTACCACGGGGATTATGTTGGATTTTACTGTAAACAGAACCATTTTGGAGCAGAATCTGGCACAACTTTATTTCAAGTACAGTGTAAGAGAGGACAGCTGGCATATCCAAGGTGTGTTGAAAGAGGAAAGCAAGAATGGACTTGAGGAAAACCTGTAGGAAAGGTATGTGGGTGTTCTTTATCTCTTATTAGCAGGGGAATTAGGGTGGCCTTGTGTTCTCCAGGTCACTCCACTCAGCTTTGGGGAATGAGTGCTGAGTCTGAGCTGGAGAGGGGTGGAAGGGAAAGGCCTTTGGGGGATGAGGATGAGCAGTGCAGCACAGGGACGCAATAGGGGCATACACATGCAAAAAGCTGGAGGAAGGAGTTGCACATCTTAACAGCACTCATGTCTCCCTTGACAGGTAAGGAGCCTCTAAACGACTGAGATTAAGGAACAATAAAAAACAGCAAGTATAAAAAAAAGTTTTTAAGGGATCTGTAAAACTACTTAAAACCTGGAAGTATATAAATTTACTGAGAAGTTAATTATTTTTAAAACTGTTCTAAAAATATTAAAATCCAAGTACTTTGTATGATTTCCTATGACCCTTAAGTATTGATACTCTTCAGGGTCTGCCTGAGAACAAGTGTGACTACAGCTATGAAGAAAATCCAGGAATATGGACAACGTTTGCCTTGCATCCATTTCAGTCTGTTTTAATCAAAAAGCCACTCTAAGGATACCTTCTGTCTTTTATGTCTAAAGTCATCTGTCTGAAATTATGGCACGTATGGTGCTCTGTATGGGATTCCAAGGCTTCTGCAAGAGTTACATGAATGAACAAAACAGAAAAAGAAATGAAAGCGTTCAGGAATAGACAAATTCTGCTCTAGTCAAAGCCCAGTCAACCACTAGGTGGAAAAAAAGGGTTGGTAAGAACACATTACACACTGTATATAACAGCAATGCCCTTCCTCTTCCAGAGCAAACTGGGGAAATGGAGTGAAAGGGATTAAAAAGCCCTTGCTGGAACAGCTGCTGAAAGTGGAACTCAGTCACCCCCATCACTTCCTCTGGATGTACACACAACACTGCCTGTGTGGCTGTGAGCACAAGATAGGATGAGGGGGGTTGCAGACAAGAAGGCAGCATCTTGTTGATGAGCTTTGAGGCAAAGAATGCATCAAATACTCAAGCTCCATGTGGGGCTGCTGCCACTAAATCATCTCCCTGTTTTAGTGACCTGACCTATCAAAGTTTCTTACTGGTTGTTTTAATCCTAGTGTGGCAATAGAGTACATTCTTGTGGCCCTTGTTGTCCTTTGTAAGTGCCACTCTGAGCTTCAGCTTTTCTTACATTTTCCATACATGCCCCATCAATGCCATGGACAGCTCACCTTGGATGGAGCCTGTTGTTCACCTCAGTCCTGTGCACATTGATTTCTTTTCTGCTCCAGCGATCTCTGTGAAGTCTCTGATAAGCTAAGCCAGTCCAGGGAGATGCGTTTTTCTTCCTGAAGATGAGAACTGAATAGTCTTGTGCTTGCAGGATTGTGTGCTTCAAGACCTCTAAGCTTTTCTGGACTCCTATGCCTCCCAAGCAATCCCATCTCCTCTTTTCCTAAAGAAGTTGAAGTCTGCTCTCCTGAGGTGCATGATCTGTACTCTGGTCCTTGCTTTTTTCTCTCCCTTCCAAATCAGGGACTGCATTAGCACCTGGTTACCACAGCCAGGCTGCCACTGATTTCCACAAGCACTTTCTCCTTGTTTGTGAAGGGCAGATGGGGCTGAGGGTGGCACAGACTGGCCCTTGCAGGACCTGCACCAGGAATTATTCCCTACCTGCACCTAGAGATCCCAGTTACTTGCACCCCAACATCTTCCCTTTCCAGGCAAGATCTGGCTCAAGATCCCCCAGAAGAACTGGTTCTGTCTAGAGACTTCCTTGAGTTATTCAAAGGAGAGAGTCTTCCCTTACTTGCTCTTTCTGCTCAGGTCCTCAGGACACTCACCCCAGGCTCATTTCCAACAAGTGGGTGGAGAAGAAGGTAGGAATAGACAAGGCCAAACACAGTTTGTGTGCTGATAATCAAATTAGCTGTCAGCTTTAATTCTTGTCTCAGTATGCCACCAAAGCCAGCCTATTTTCAGGACACAATTGCTTATAAAATAACAGTAAGATCAGTATAGAACGGATAAAATGCAAGCGCTACCTTCTGGCTGCATAAAATGTAAATACATTTACAAAACTAGATCTAATGTGGATAAGATGCAAACAACCATCCAGTAATAAAAACAAGAACAAATCCTAAGGGAGAACATTGGCTAAGCTGCAAAGAAAGCACAGCAAAATGGGAAACACCAGGAAAAGCTGAGCTCAAATCACCAGGTTGGTTGAGGGCTCTTTCATTTCCACAGCGGGACTCCCTCATGCAATTTCTATTTACCCAAGCCACAACGGTTCTGTGTAAAGAGAAAAAAAGGGTGAAGGCATGAATACCAACCGTGACAGACGCCAGGGGCTCCTCAGAGCAGTGGGCAGGCAATTTCAGCTGAACTGCCTCCTACCAGCCCTGCCTCCTGTCTGTGGCAGCAAGCACTTACATTCACACTTAGGATATGCAATCCTTCCATCCAGGCACAGTGCTCTGATTTTCTCCCAGTGGGCAACCTGCCGGTACCCGTGCTTGCACACGAAGTCAACAGGGTCCCCTGAGTGGTAGGGACGGCTCCACTGGCTGGATGACTGCAGCTGAATGTGGTTCCTTTCCATAGTGTTCCTATTCAGGGTACAGTTCCCTGAAAAAAAAACCAAAAAAAAACCAAAAAAAACCAAACCACAACAAAAAACTTCTGGTATTTGCCTGTAGATCTCACACTGGACAACTGATAACCCCGAGTGCCCTTTCCCCAGCAGTCTCCCCAGCTCAGCTGTGCTGGGCAGTGACTTCTTGGGGGCACTGCCCCTCCATTCCTGCAGCTTGCAGGAGGCACCCACAGCCTGGCTCACAGCCAGGAAAGGCAAGGGCTTTCTGCTTCCCTTCAGCACTAAACATGGAAAAGCTGAAGAGGGGTGACTTACTTCCCTGTGTGCACCGTGGGTATTTCAATGTCCCCTCCATACACTGTACTCTGAAGCTGGAAGAACTTGGGTCTTCTAAATATCCTGATTTACAGCGGAATTCAATGTAGTCACCCGATGTGGAGTACAGCTTGTTTTGTGCAACCCATTTCAGCTCAATATTGTTTCTGTCCATATCTTCTTCTGATGCTGTACAGGCCACTTTAAAAAGTCAAGAGAAGAGTGTCAGCACTTGACACAGTCACACCACGTGTAACTGTTTTGCCCCTTGAGCCTATGAAGTTCTTCATATCTAAAAAGGCTTCCAAGTATGTGCTCTGTCCCTCTGTTACTTGCAACAGAAAAGACATTCACATCCAAGCTAAAGGGGGAAAAAAAACCCTGGAGAAGCCTTGTCACACTGACTGTCACACAGGGCAAGAATGAAGCACAGGTGGGGAAGATGCCAGGCACCACTGAACTTCCCTGTATATATTCTGAGATCTGTCCTTCCCTTCTGCTCAGTACTTGTCTAAATTTGTTTCCTCATCACAGAGGCTCCCCGGCTTTCCCCAGCACTGCCACTCCTGCAGACCCATCCTCCTGGCTCTCAGCCTGCTGGGTGGAGCTGTGTCCCCAGCCTGAGCACTCAGGAGCTCTGCACAAGTGATGGAGCTTCCCACACAGGGAGGGTTCAACCAGCTTCCCTCCTAGTGGCCCCAGCACCATGGCTGCCCTCAGGGTCACAGAAGAAGACAAGAGGAGCAGTCACAGCCTTTGGCCACCCAGCACATGCTTCAACCTACCCAGGCAAACTGGAGGGTTTGTCCACTGCCCATTAAGACAGGTGACTGTCGGAGATCCTTTCAAGGTATAGAAATCTGGGCATTTGTATTCCACAGTATCACCATGTTGATATTCTTGCAGGGGGAAGACAAGAAGCTCTCCGCTTTGAATAGCTGGAGGTGTGCCACACGTTCCAGGTTGTCCTGAAAGAAATTTCCCAATCAGAGAGGAAGTTCAGCTGCAGAGAAGGCCTGCTCAGAAATACCATCCACACTATGTTGGCACTACTTAAAGAAGCAGAGGAGAGCAGAGAGAAAACCAAACAGCTGGCAGGAGCAAGAGTTGCTCATTTCTCCAATGTTCAGGCTCATAACTGCCTGCTCACCCCATCTGAGCACAGCTTAAGTGCTTGCAGCTGTCTGCAGGATTTCATCTTGTCCTGCAGAAGGCTTGGCACTTGGCCCTCTTGAGTGAAGCCATCTGGGTCACTCAGCTTGGTGAACTCAGCCCATCTGCACAGAGACCTGGGCAAATGGCCTTGTCCTGAGTGTGCCAGAGCCATGGCAGCTGTGCACCGTGAGGGCACTGATGCTAAATGACAATGAGGCAGCTTGATGATGACAGGAGGCTGGACGGAGAGGGACAAAGAGAGAGAGAGAAATTACCTTTGCATGTTGGCAGCTCTGTCCAGGCCCCATTCTGGCACACTACAGTGGAAGCCCCAGTCATCTGAAAATTTTTCCAGCACTGATACTTTGCACTCTCCCCTGGGAGATACCGGGACTTTCTAATACCATCAATACTACCACCAGCAATTTCTGGAGGAGGTTCACATCTCACATCTGAAAAGAGACACGGCTGCAGTCACCTTTGCAGTTGTTAAGATCTTCATCTATACAACCAGAGTGAAAGGAATTAGCCTTGTTCCAATTATACAGCTTTTCTGCCTCAGGTGGGTCACAGGAGTTCACCATGGGGAAAGCAATGACGTGTGGCAGTGGCAACACAATACTGTTGGGGACTCTCAGGAGATGGCAGGGTCTACAGGAGTTTCTAGAAAAAGCCAGTGTTTCTCTACTTATGCACAAGAATCACACCAGCCTCGTCTCCCCAGGGACCCTGGCCTTCCTGGAAACCACAGGGGAGCAGCCAGATTGATTCCCTGCTGAAGTGCAAAGCTCTGGAGGGCTGGCCATGCTGGAGGAGCTTATCAGCCTGTGCTGCTCAGAGCTGGGTAAACACAGCCAGCTCCACAGAGCTGTGCTCACCCTGCAGCCACAGATTGGGATGGGGGACTCTGGAGCACAGCTCTGGAATGTTCCTGTCCATGAGAATGATCTTTCCACTTCCATGGCCCTAGCAGATCTTACATGGGTCAGATCTGGGTCTCTGCTGGGGTCTGCATTGGTCAGAGTGGAGCACTGCAGAAGAAGAGCTGCTTCTCTGTCCTACTGCTGCTTCCATTCAGCTTTGAACACAAGAGAGAAGCCCTCACGTGTCTGTCCACTGAAAGTCACCGAAGTGGTGGACACTGGGGAAATACCAAGAGCATACAGGAGAATGACAGAGCAGCACATTTCAGGCCCTGCTGCTTCAGCAACATTTTTGCTCTTGATAGAAATATTTCCAATTACTTCTAGAAGCATCAAGTTTAATAAAAGTGCTGTGCAAGGAAGCAATGGCAGGTTCAAATTTGGAGTAGCCAAAGAAAGCAAGTAAAAAAGGCAAAGTCTTTATAGTATTTAGGTAGAGAACTGGTATCCTTTACACTAACAGGCAAGGGGAAAGCACAGATTCCTACCTCTGCAAACTGGTGCTTGTGACCATCGACCATTGGAACAGAGGACGTGGTTTCCCCCTGTTATCTGAAAATTGCTTTCACACTGATAGTACACTCTGGCACCGGGCAGATACCTCTCCTGAGGAGCGCTTGCAATGCGTGCATTGGGGATTTCAGGTGCAGCTCCACAGCTGACATCTGCAAAGAGAGGAGTGCGTAGTGAGCAACAGAAGAGGCACACAAAACACAGCATTTCAGAGCTCCTGGGGAGCAAAAGCACTTGAGTAATGCACATCCCTTTCTACAGGTAAAAAAGTTTATTCTGATGTATTATATGGTTTATTCTGCAGTGCTTCAGCACCCAGTATTGTTTGCCCAAAGTTACTAAAAAGAGAGAAGTCACAGAGGTCAGCCAGCTGCTCTGCACAGCATCGTGTGCCACCAGTTTGGGGAGTCACACAATGTATTTACTATTTGAAGGTGCCTGTCAGCAACTGACTTGCTTAGTGATGTGAAAATAAGATCCATTACCCTACAGCTCCTCTGCAGCCAGCATGCATTTCTCCATGTCTGCCTGCTTGATTTCAACAGAGAGCCAGGATTCAGCTACCAGCTCAAGACCACAGGGAAATGATTGCTTTGCTGATCTACCCTGCTTCTTGTTTCCCAGAAGCCAGAAAAACAGGTGTGGTAGCAGCCCATTCAAAATCTGGCTCTCTTGTCCTGACTTACCTGCATGGCCAAGAAAAAATTATTTTAATTCACAACATGAAATGCTAAGAAGGATTGTGGATTACTTAGAAGTAGAACCTATACCTTCACAGAAGGGTAGTGCTGTCCAATTTCCCTTTCTGCAGGTAATTTCAGGGGAATCAACAATCTGGAACCCTGAATCACACTGGTAGCGAATTGATTCACCAGGCTCATAAGATTCCTTCCTTCTGCCTTCAAATTGAGCATTGGCAATTTTTGGAACACTTCCACATGGCATTTCTGAAAAGATAAAAGAAATCTGATGCTAGTGCTATTGTGATACACATTGAAGAAGTTTACTTTTTCCATCAAACAGGTGCTTTAGAGAGTTATTTCTACCATCAGCACAATCATCTGCTGACAGTGGATAATATAATTATATAATTACAGTTAGTTAATAATTGTGTAAAAATTAGAAGATTAATTAAGTCATTGCCCCAAATACACAGATGTCAGCTACTGAAATATTACAAATCTGTTTCTAAACTTGCCGGAAAGTTTTACTCAAAGCTTTTGTCCCTTGCTACATTGATGTGATTTCCATCCCTGAGGCACCACAGCAACTTTTAGTCACCATTGGACTCTGTAGAAAAGAGATCCTCGGATTAGGAGGACATGCCCAGGACTCACCTGGCAGAGATATGAACTGAACAAAGACTGCAAGAATATGAAGGAATATTTAAAAACTAAGCTGCACTCAGAAAGTCAATTTTGCATCCAATCAGGATTGTTCTAAAGACATCCACGATGGAAGATAAGATTCCAAAGTAAAATACGGTGTAGAAAAACAGGCTTTTACTGATCAACCTCCAGTTTAAAATTCTTTCCATTTCATTGCTAAATGCACCTCAAAAAAAGTAAAAGATATTACCCAAGCATGAAGGAGCTGCAGTCCATTCTCCCCTAGAGCAATTTCTCTCTGTTGGCCCATCTAATATGTATCCAGAACGAGAAACATACTTAAATCTAGCACCAGCCAGATAAATTGTTTTCCCTTCTCTTTCAATTTTAAAGTTTGGATTTTCCAGCCTGGGAGCATCAGCACATTCTACAGATTGTGGTGGCAAACATGGCCTTTCTGAAAAACACAGACAACACAGACAAACAATAATGCAAGACAATCGATATTGCATCTGTAACAACTAAGTAATAAATAATTTACAGAATACAGGACACTATTTAAGGCCCCCAGTCAAAACTGAGACTCTGTTATGCAATATACTAAACAAAAAAAATAAGCACACAGCTCTTGAGGCACTACCTGAAAATTGCATATACCATCACAGATAGATCTGTGTAAATGAAAAGACTGCAGTTGCTTGCACCCTTTTTAGCAACTTATGTTCTACTGCTTTCCTTCAGTTCCCTGTTCATGATAATCTTAGGTAAATAACAGCAGCCTCCTGCTCATGATGACTTCAAATTAGTAACACAGATATTCATAACAAAACATTGGAAAAGAAATATGCCAGTACTGACCCACACAGTGAGGGGGTGATTGCCATTTCCCTTCTGCACAGGTTATTTCCTTTGCACCGACAAGCTGGAAACCTTCGCGACATGAAAAAGCCGCTCTACTCCCATCCCTGGAGTTTCTTCCTCCTGTTGTCTGCTGAGCACCAGACACCTGGGGTGGAGGTGGGCACACACTCTCCTCAGCTAAGGAAACATATTCATGTTACAATGGAACAAAGAGGAAGTGTAGCAGTTCAGCAGAGATTACTACACAAACAACCAAGACAACACTGGTGCTAGATAGCTGCAATAGCTATCTCAAGCTTTAATTAATACTATGATTATTTTGTTCTGCTTCAGAAAAACCAGAGCTTCCTTCAGGTGCTCATATGTTTCAGTGTGCCAGAAAAGACAGTCACAGTGGTCTACACCAAGCTAACACTACAAGTTTCTTGTAGTCCCTCCTTTCTTTCTCACACAGCTGCACACTCTTGTGTGCTGTTCCTGTTCCTCTCTCTATAATGAACTATTTTAGGAAAACTGAACAAATGCCTTGAGGTCTTGTTTTATTTTTTCTTCATACTAAGCTGATAGAAGTAAATGAGAAAGCTAAAAAAAAGAAGTAGACTAAAATTTTTCCACTCCAGGAATAAAGGACTCTTTCTGCCAAAGGAGAGAAAAAGGGAGAGAATGAGGAAGATCTAGGACAGAGATCTGAGGAGTCTTCCAGAACTTGGTTTCTTGCTTCTAGTGGTTCCTGAAAACTAAGGTAGGGACAATGACTGTCATACTTCTCCCACTTCCAGGTACCATTTCCCATAAATCTGGTATAACCAAGGCAGGGAGTGAGGCAATGGTTGTTTTATAACCACACTTTCTACAGACAGTATCCTTCTCTGTCATGCAAAAAGGCAGCCCTGAAGAAATTGACCTCTGGTGTATGTTACATACGGGCAGTCTCCTCTGGGTTTGTGCATTTTCACTGACCAACAGCTCTTTTCTCATAGTTTTGCTAGGAAGCAATTGGAAAGATGGAGGGACAAAATAGAACAGAAAAATTTTGAAGGTTTAGAGGAAATAAAGGAACTTTGACTGGAGCTTGAGCTGTGTGCTCTCTGTTTTGCATCAGGGTAAAGCCCTTTTGAAGAACTGAGCTTAAATTTATCATTTCATCTTTTCCCACATCAGAAGTGCCAGTGACAACCATTTCAAATGCCAGAGTAGAGAGCATTAAGTCTGCCTTACTAAAGTGGTTCATCTCTAAACCTAGTTAACTGCTCACCTGATGGCCACAAGTATCCTTTAGCATATGATCAAGTAAACATTTCTATTTCAGCCTAGTGATACAGCAATGCTAAGAGTCCTTAATAGTGAGTATTTATTATGCCTACATCAAAAGAAACGGTGCAAATGTAAAAACACACCTGTACATGCAATCTCTGGTGTCCATCTCCCAGACACACAAGTTGCCTGTTTAACATTTCTATCAGTTGATGTACATGTATAATGTATAACTTTATGGAACCCAGTCTTCCTCCTTGACATGCGGTACTGGCCAGAGTGCACCAGCTCAATATCCTCTGGAATTACACATTGAGGGGATGCATCTGAAAAACAATAAAGAGAGCTTTAAATATAGATTTAGATCTGACAATATGCACTGATGAAGATGTCATCAGTTGTACAGAAGTTCCACAGGAATTTGAGGAAGAACTTTACTGGGTGAGTGCTTGAGCAGAGAGGTTGGACCAGGTGAGCCACTGTGGCCCCTTCCAACCTTACTCATTCTGTGACTCTGTGAGAGGGACTAATCCACATAAAAGTGGTTAGGGTGGGAAAAGCCTAACACACTGTGGCACAATTAATTACTTTTAATTCCTTTTAATAATTAACTTTAACCATTGGGCAAGTGTCTATTTCCTTCCCTTCTCAAAGCTGTAAGTGCAGAGTCTTCCCAGGACCTGCTTTCATTTAAAAGGAGTAAATTAAAACCACTTATTTTTGATGCATGAAACTATAGCATGCCTGGCTACATACTGATGGCTGAAGTCCTTCAAATTTTGTATACAACTATGTTACACTCACATCTGAAATTTTATGGAAACAGATTACCAGCACAAACAGGTAAAGGCTTCCATTCGCCATTAAGACATTTTATTTTCATTTCCTCAGTATTGTCAGAGCCTGGTTTACATCCACAAGTTACTTCATCTCCATGGGAATACTGGCTCTGGTCTGCCTGATGCAGAACAACATTCGGGATAGAGGAAGGTGATTCACATGGCATTTTGTCTTCTGTTGAAAAGAGCAGAAGTATTCCACAATAATACAGGAATCACATATCAATTGCTGAAAAAACTTAAATAAAAATAACTATATTTGCATTTGGTGAACCGAACCTACATTCACTAACTGTAGCAACTAAATTTTAACCCAGGTGGAGTATGTATCTCTTTTAGCCAGTTTGCTAAGTTGCTCTCCTGTCTTTTCCCTTCTTTTTCCAACACTGGTATGATCCACAGGTAGTGTCAGTGGACAGTACTTTCCCAAACTGTTGATACATAAACCATAAAGAGTAAGGAAAACTTCAATTAATTCAAGGCACCTGAATCACTAATTCTGATCAGTCAAAATTATAATTGATTATACCTGCACAGTTGTAATAAGACCTTTCAGATTACAAGAACTGAAACCCATTGTAAGGCCTCACAGAGGATTGCAGAGCTGTCACCTCACTGTGAGAACTGCAGTTCCTACTTCGGGCTGGCACTGTTGCAGCAGTAGTGACAGCACAAGGTAATGGCTTGTCATGCAATTTTATCTTGATATTTCTTTACTTTGAACACAATGTTACATCTGCAAATACGTAATTTTAATTGTGAAAATATCTATGATGTAATAGCCTGCAGAGAATTACAGACTTCTCAGAAGCAAGAGCTGTGTAGATTACCAATGCAGGAGGGAGGAGATGACCACTGTCCATCAATACATTCTATCTCCTTTGATCCAACCAACTTAAATTCGCCGTTACATTCATATTGCTTTCTGTCCCCATGCTGGTACTGTTCCACAGAGCCATCAACAATACTTCCACTGGTAATTTCAGGGGGAGGTCCACAGCCTCTGACACTCACTGAAATCAAGAGATCAAATCTATGTTCTGAACTCAGTACTTTCACCACAGTTATATGTTAAGTACAACATAAAACAAACTGAATGTATCATTTAAAGTGAAGTAAAATCAGTGGAATGGGTTGAACAGGTCATTGATTTATGCCTTTGAATATCTGGATTTGTGCTGGCCTGGAGATCACAAACAGATACATGTGACCCAGGCTCACGTTTGTCTCTCACCTCCATGTGCTGTCAATGTTTGCTCTGAGAAAAGTGTTTGATAAAACCAACCCACTTTTAAGGGAAAAGAAAAAAGACCGTTACAAGAAAG
>VZUA01035651.1:0-11616 GCA_013401035.1 Horornis vulcanius | reverse complement strand
AGCTACACCCCATGACAAGGACTCTCTCTCTGAATTTGCCATCTTTCCAGAACAGGGAGAGGTTCCTTTGTTTAATATTATCAATTTTTTTCACGTGTGTGAGTATTTTGCTTGTTAAATAAACAGTTTTTTCCACTTTTCTAAAGGAGATTTATGTCTCCCAAACCAGCGGGGGAAGGGGTGGTTGCTTGAATTTACTTTCTAGAGGGACCCCTTTGGATGTTTCCTCCCAAATTTGCCCTAAACCAGAGAGTTTGAACAGCACAGAGTCCTCTATAAGATTAAGTGTTGGGCAGTCTTTTATGGACACTGCCATCTCACTTGACACACTTGAGAAAAGTTGAAGAAATGAGAAACTCAACTTCTCTGTGAGAGATGCCAAAAAATATATACCAGGTATAGACTTTTTTATAACCTGGAAGATCAAAGATCCAAAGAAGTGATCAAAATGCAAAGGACTCACAAAACCTAGTTCCTTCCAGAGACATCATTAGCATTCAGGAGAAGTAGTGTGTTCCCCTCAGAATCCTACATGTGTGCACGATACTTAAGCTCTGCCCAAACTGAATTTTATTCACAAAGTAATAATTTCTCCACACAATAGAGAGATCTGCATCAGCTGCTTGATGAAGGCATCTCACAGAAAGCAAAGCCAGGGACTGGGACGCACTCCCAAGCTTGTGCCACTTCACCACTTGATGAAGCATCTCCTCTGCCTGGAACTGCCAAGTTTCTCACTCAGAGAGCTCCAAACCAAATGTCTAAGTTAGACTTAATTGTCCTCGAAGTAATTATAGAGGCAACAGAGAGAAACAAGGGACTCCAGCTGGTGACACAGCCTACTTTTAGTCTAACAGGAGCCAGATTAATCACAGTCTGAACATGCCCATTCCTTCCTACAGGATCAAAAGGAAGCCCAGAGATTCTAGCTGAGATCTGGTTGTCCTGTCCTGGATGGACACCTGATATTAGATGAGATGACTCTTCCCAAACACCTGGTGGAAATCTGCACTCCCAAGTGTCTTTCCTGCCCACATATGGGGACACAGCAGGAGTCAGTATTCTGACCACTGGCAAAAGAGCAGTTTATTTCTTCTAATGGGACATAAATTATTTTGCTAGAGATTTTTACTACTGTTACCCTCCTCTACCCCTTTGCAGTAAGGTCTTCACAGTCCTGTTTCTCCCTCTTACCAAGCATGTTCAAACCTGGCGATGGAGGTGGCAAAGAGAAAAGCAGCGTGTCTGAAGGCACAGAACATGAATGTGTTCCCCAGCACAGTGCTGAGGTATTTATCTATTAATGGCTGTGACCCAGTCATTAAGTAGGAGCGACTTGCTGTCTGCACATCCATCTATTAATGAGCATTGCTCCTTTTCTTCTCAGCTGATCTTTACAGATGCAGCCCTACCTGCACCACTGAGAGCCAGTCATTTAACTTCATGCATGAGAGATTTGTCTCAGCATCCCAAAGCCCCAACAGCAGAAGAAAATGCTTATTGTTTTAAACCTCTCAAGTATACAGTCATCACTTGTACTTGGCACAGTGTTGTCTGAGTGAAATACAAGGTGAAAGATAATTCATGCTTTAGGTAATTTGGTGCCAAATCACTTAGAGATTTTAAACTAGAGTGAAAACCTGCTTTTGGGGTCCTGTTGCAACAGATAAACCTCACTGTAACTTCTCCTTTGCTTTACAGTAATGCTTCTACAATTGCTCTGGAAAAGTCTCCCTGAATCTGTCTTGTCAGATTACTTAAAGACTTCCATATTCTGCCTGAAAGATTGTGACAAAGTGCACTGCATCCAGACTGTCCAAAACAGAGGAAATGCATTTCCAGCCACTCTAGCCACACAATTGAGAGTAGACCAGGATTAAAACCTGAGCAGATCAAAAGGCTCTCCTCTTCTGTGTCAGCAGATCACTGGAGACTGGCTTGCCCATTGTAGTGTGAGTAGATGCCCTTTTAAATACTGGCTTAAGCCATGGAACAGCCATCAAAATGCTGTTTTGGCAACCTACTTTCTTGCTCTGGGGCAGTTAAAACCCTGCTTTATCTGTCTATCCAAGAAATCAAGAGGGACTTCACTGCTCTGTGCAGGAGAAACCCTGCTGCCTGCTCCATTCTCTCCTGCAGTCCCCATGATGTCTGAGAGGAGGAATCCTCCTTTATTAATCAATGCTTTTTCAGCAGAGATTGTGACTATGTCCTTGGACTACAAGCTGGCACACTGTAATCAGAGTTGAGATCCTCAAGCAATTACCTTCTGAAAATCTAGGCCTTATTATCAGAAAATTTGAAAAAAAAAAAAAGCTGAAAAACATGATTCCTGACACTAGGCAAATTCATGACAGTCACCTACACCATATAACCAGAAGGTGAAATCTATCTAAGTAGTGCAAGAAAGTTTCAGAGAGGCACGATGTTCCCCAGATATCTTCAGGCTCTATTGGGATTTTATTAGGTTTCCTGAAAAAAGGAGAGAAGCTTTCTGGGAACTGAACTAGCAGTTCTTAGCCCCAAGCTTCACTTATCTCCAAGCTGATGCTCAGCTGCCAGCTTCTGTCCTGCTTCTTCACACACTGGGGAAGTGATGGCAATGATCTCCTTTTCCAGCATATCCATTTGAGCTGTAATGTCTGACACAGTGTTTTTCACAGCATTCAGCTGCAGCTTCAGTTTATTGTAATCTTCTTGGAAGGATCTGTTCACATCATAGAGATTGTGACAGCGCTGTTTCTCCCCAGGAGGATGGTTCATTTTCAGGAAGGTGTGGAGGAGCTCATATAAGTCCTGGAGAACCTGGAGGATTTCATGCTCTCCTGGCATACTTGGAGCAGACTCAATCTTATTCTGAGTTGGAGTAGTGCTCTTCCTTTTACCTTCATGTTTCTGCTGGGGTACTGGGCCAGGGTTACCCTTTTCCACAGCTGCAATGGTCTCAGTGTTCTTCTGAAGATCTGAGCTGGCATCTTTGCTCTCTTCATGGACTGTGATGGCTTTTTGGTCTTTCCAGGTAACAGGGAGTACTTTATTCTCCTGCTGGGAATCCTGAAAGATTTTATACTTTTCCTGGACTGCCTGGAGAGCTTTTTTTCCCAGACTGAACTGAAAGCCTGTGTTCCTCTTTTGGAAGAGTGGAAAAGGTGTACTTTTGTTCTTGAGGCTTTGCTGAATAGCATCTGTGTAAATCACCTGGACAGATTTGTTCTGTGACTGGAGATACTGCAGGGCCTTGTTTTCTTCCCAGAGCATCCTATTTTTGATCCAGAGGACTTGGTTTTCCTGCCAGAGTGCTCTGTTCTCCTCCCAGATGCTCCACTCATTCTGTGCCTTCTTGCTGAGGAGTTTCTGGTGGGAAGGAGAGGGTGGCTGGCAGTAGATGTCACTCACCCATTTCCCATCAGTAAAGACAAACATCTCACCCCTTGGCTTCACCCGAGGGGTGATGGGGTCTGTCTCAGGCTCAGCGTGCTGCATGCTCTGGTTCCTCTGATCAAAGGCAGACATGGACCTTCTTTAGCAAACTGAGGAGGACTGTGGGAAAAGGCTTCTTCCAAGGCTTCTACAAGAGGCCACTGACCACTGTCACAGAGTAGGTGACACAGTGGGGCTGGAGAAGCTTGATTAGGACTGAAAGAACAGGGAACACAAATGTGTAGATTTACTGCCAAAATTCCAAATCAGAATTAAGCTACATTCATGTTGAGAACAAGCAAATAAGTCAGTTCTCACAGTGAACCATGTTGCCCCTTTGATGCTGAAAGGTAAGGAATCCACCAGATACCTAGCTGATAGAAGCTGAGAAAATTGGTGTTGGCAGATAAAGCAGCACTATGGCAGCACTAAAAGCTTTCTTATAAAAAGCTGGACTTTCCCTTTATCTCTCTACCTCATTTTTACAGACCTGTAAAGGAATAAAATGCAAGAATATTTTCTGCCTCAGAATAGCCTGCTCCCAAATGACTGATGCACAAACACCTTGTTATGAGGCTGAAACAGACTTTTCAGAATAAAGCATTTTTAAAGGTTCATAGAAAAAAACCTGGCCTTGAGAGCAGTTTTTCTTGCTAATGCTGAGTAGCCTGTGTTAACAGGATGCCACAAAAATGCCGTGGCAGTTTTGCTTTTTGATCTTAAAATCCACAATATGCACAGATCATTTGAAACTCCAAACCAAAGCTTTGGGACATCAGGACCAAGACAGCTTTGTTGCTCTTTGCATGTTTTTTTGACAAGCTCCCATCACCATGGTCCAAAACCTGTCACAAACCATAGATAATTCTCCACCTTTCATTCTCATTTCTCCCGTCACTCTTTCTCTTTATATCCTTTGATAGGTCTGGTATTTTCCTTGCTTTCTAGCCCTGCAATGATGATTGCTTATCTTTTTCCTACAGTCCATCTGCCTCTTTTTCACGTCATCAGAAAATTCATCTCTAAAATCCATACTGTAGGGCCAAATCTCTAATGCTTCTCATTTCAGGCACAGAAACCTCAGACTTATCTGTTGATCACTGTCTCCTCCTTTTCTCTACCCAAAATATTGCAGTTTAAATCACCTTCTAACCATGAGTGAACAGGAGCAAATGAAGGTTTTTAGTCTTTTACATGGAAAAAAAAAATACCAACCAGACAATCAAAAATTACTGTTTTGTGCCAAAGCAAAACACATTTCCTGCAGCTTTAACCAAAATTAAATTTATGTGATTTTCATGATGAAGTTATTTGATCTGAGGTTGAACTATTTTTTATAACCAAATTGTTGGAATTCTCAAGGTTTCTGCACAGAGTTTCTAACAGCAAAAAATGTGCCTTTTTCTATTAAAAAAAAAAAAAAAAGTTACTTGTCAAATTTCACTCAGGTGTATTCCCCTGCTGAGGTCTCCCAGCTTCCCTGCTATCCCTTGAAAAGCCCAGTTTTGCCTTTCTGTCTGTGAGAAGAGTTCTGCCTTCATGGATTTTGCCCTCATATCTCTACCCCAAGCATTAAGCAGAGGGCGACCACCACACACAAGCCCCTCATAGCCTCCAGCTGTGCCATCACACTGTGCTCCCCCTGTCCTATTGTTGCCCTCTCCTTTTCAAAACCTGCTGCTCTCCCCTTTCCCTGTCATTTCCACCTAACAGCACTCCATGTCCAGGCTCCTCCAAGTTACTTCTGAGAGCCAACATCCATAGATGTATCCTGCATGCCCTTCCCAAACTTGTCCAAACATTCATAAAATTACTGCTTCATTTAAAATCCAAAATTCCTTCATTTAGGTGAGGGCTTTTGCAATATAGGTCCGTTTACAATAACATTAGATTTTATTGCAACCTGCTTACTCTCTGAATTTCAAGGCTGCCTTCCACGTCATCTGCTGCTTTATCTCATGTCAGACTTGTATTTTCATTTTCATAACATCATTCTTGGACAATTTTTTCTGCTTACATTATGTCCAGAGCCATACACTTCCCCCTCCCTTACACCCTTTCCCCTGCAGCCTTTCTAACACACCCCATTCTGTTGGGGTGCCCAGTCCCATTTTTTCCCCCAAAAGCCCCAAAATGGAGGCATGGTAGGGCATGAAGGGGCAGAGGGCAAATCAGCCACGGAGGGAACAGCCCCCTGATTAACCAGGGAAGATGCAGAACACATCCAGCATCAGAAGCCCAGACCCACGTGCCTATCATGGACAAGCAGCTACAGTTCCTAAAGTCACTTACAGATAAAGTGTTTAGATTGCACATTTTCAAGATAAACAGAAATGTATAATATATATGACCTTGAAAGACATTATCTCGGGGACAATTAAACTTGACAGTGGCTCTGTCAGCTCTTTTGCACTGCCAGGGACACATCGACCCAAGCTTCAGAGAGACACTTCAAGTTTTCAACACCCCCCATATAATTTTTTTCGCCCATCTCTGAATAATCCCAGGAAATGCTGGGCAGTTGGGTGGACGGGCGAGGCAGCCAGCTGCGGGGAAGCCACGCCAGATCAAGAGACGCTGGGCAGTTTGGAGCACAGCATCACACACCCAGCACACGCTCACCTTCCCAACGAGGCCAGCCGTGTTCCCTCTCCCCAGAGCGAGCGAGCAGCCCGGGCTGAGGTGTCGCTGCTCCGCCGGGGTGTCCGGAGGCTGCGGGATGCGCGGCAGGGGACAGGGGACGGGGGGCTGAGGCTGATGTGAGCGCTGCCAGGAGCTTGCCCCAGAAGCACCGCCTGCCCCCCGGCCCTCCAGGGGCTGGGAGCTCCTGCACACCCTGCTTGCACAGCTCACTTCTGCGCTCCTTCCCCGCTCTCCTCACCGGATTGGCTTTGGCTTCTCCCAGCGTTGCTCTTCTGGGTTATTTCTCATGGAAATGACCTTTCTGCTAGCTCGGCTCCCATGCCCTTTCCTGAACCCAGACTTCCCGATCTCCCTTTGATGCTCATGACTGAGAACAGTTTGGACGGATTCTTTCTCTATCACACCCTCTTAAAACAAATTTTGCTTTTATTCTGAATTTTCAAATTCTGTTTGCTGGTAAGTTCAAAAACAGCTTCCTTGTTTGTGCTATGAGAGTTGGAGTTATTTTCCAAGGACAAGGTGAAGTTTTTCTTCAACTGTAAGTTTAAAAGCAGACTACAGCTGAACCCTGTTAAGAAAAAAATAGAATATATAAGGCATTCACTCATTGCAGGTTTAGATATTATTTGTAGCAGCCATTTCCACTTCCACTTCTTTACATTTCTAATGAAGTCTTTCTTATTTGCTACATTTTTCAGAAGTAGATTTTTTTTTTTTTTTTCTAATCAGGGTTCTTGAATAATAAATACAGCATTTAATTTCTTTTCCAGTGAAAATTACCAAGTTGACATCAGCCTCAAGGTGACTACTATTTCTTTAGTAACTTGGAGGTACAGTTCAGCTTTGGTGTTATATGAAAATTATAAACTCAGGTATAAAATCCTTCTCTGTAATTGTTCCCTTGCTTATGTTTAATCTTAGACAACAAAAAGACATCACAGGTTACTATGGCAACTCCCCAGGGAGCATCCTTCTTTATTTGAGCTCCAGGATCCTGTACAGGAAAACAGAAAAATGCCCTCAAAAGAGAAAATATTTTATCATGGGCTGCTTTTGCTTGGCCTGCCATCAGATAGAAATTTAAGGGTGCTACTCAGTGCAGACATTTTTCAAGAGAGGTGACTGAAATGTCCAGTCTGAACTTCTGCAGAACTGGGGCTATGGACACTGAAAGTGACCTTTGATGAACATTTTAAGGTCTAAGAACTGACTAGAAACTGAATTAACAGAGAGAAGTGCAGCACAGGACTGATCAGCAGGCAAAGCCTGCTTAATCCAGAACCATGTAGAACTGACCTGGTAGTGAGTGTACCTTTGCTTTTCTTATGCAGTATTTTCCTTAAAGTTTTGTATGGTTCTGCNTTTTTTTTTTTTTTTTTCTGAGAATTATGAATTCAAATGCCAATACATTTGGATCAAACTTAGTGAGTATTATCAGATGTGTTTACACACACATCAGAATTGGAAATGCTGCAAGAGCTCACAGCAGAATTTTTAGTAGCAGCTACACTGATTTCTGAGCTGGATTCTCAAAAGGACTGAGGTGTCATTCACAAGATTACAAAGGCAGAAATAATGCTGAGTGTGTTCCACTCCCTGCCAAGAGACAAGTAACCCCTGCTCTGTAAGAAGGGTTTGAACTAACTTGCCAGCTGAGTGTTTTGTCCACGGCTTCAGATCACTCAATTTCTCAAAAATGTTTCACTGTACAAAGAATTGAATATTAATTGGAGCCCAAGCCTTTTTCCCCATTCTACCTGCACACATGATACCAGGCTGCTCAGCAGACTTTGCTGTCCTTCTTCTTGGAGATTGTCTGATTCTAGAAAGGATCCAGTGGGAAGGAGTGTGTGATCCCAGACACACTCACATAATATTCTCTGTGCTCCGTGCTGGGGTGCAAGAGGTCACCATCCAGTGACTGGTTGAAAGCCAGGGGGAAGAACAAGGTATGAACTGCTGCCATGAAGATTTTGCAAGAAGGACCCTTAAGACCCCATACCAGCCTCCTTTCTATTAGGCAGTGGCATGTACCTGCAGTAAAGATGACCTTTCCATCCTTTGCTTTTGGGATAGAAGATCTGGTAGAGTGCCTGAAGTCAAAATAATGAGTGTGTGGGTTTTTTTAGTAAAAAGCATGCTATATTCCCAAATCTTTATATGATAAAACCAAAAGCCTCTGCTGCCATTTTCTACCACGCCAAGCACATCTGTGCTTTTGAAATGCCAGCCTCTGTTCATGCCAGTGCAGGCTGGTCTCACCACACACTCATCCACTGTTCTCCAGGACATTAGCCTGGATGTGAATCCCACCTAGTCACTAAAAAGACTTTTGTATATCTGAGTGCTCTTGAATCATCTCCTGACCTCAATAACTGGGTAGGGAATACAAATGATGTTTTCTCAGTTTCTGAGGCAGTGAAGAGTCTGGAGGGAGAGGTGGTGATATCTCAGCATTGTTATTCTGCCCAGGAAGAGTTGGTCAGCAGTGTGAAAATCAGTAATGAAAAACTCCAGATCAGTTGTTTTTCAGGCAGATAAGTGGCTTGAGTGACAAACCTATGTCATCACCTATTTGGACTAATTGTCCTTCCAGGGACACTACCAGAGTGCTGCTGCCAGTGTGTCTCAGTGTAACCCTCACAACATACAATGTTGTGCAAATCACCATCCCTGCATTCTCCTGTCAGCACTGCGTCAGCTGAGAGCTGAAATGAAAGTTGGAAATATCTACTTTCACACCATCCCTCTGATCCTAATTTTATTTTAGACATTGGGTAAGTCATCATTTCCTCACGTTCTCAATGGTTTGGGATGCTGACTTTCTGACGCAAGCTGTCAAGAGAATTTAGTTCTTCCTTGTAAAGTGCCTTGAACATGAAAGCGTGACAGCAAAGAAGCCCTACACACCACTCTTATTTATGCCCCTGATTGTAATACACACATCATTTACAGGGTGAAGCCAAACGTTTTACTATTGCTAGTAAGTGACATCTTACAGACATGTCAGGCTTTGTGTTGTTCCACCTTAGATTTCATTCTCACTTTGCTTGCTTTGTACTCTAGCCATGAAAAATTTTAAAAAAATCATCGAAACCCATGTGCGGTCTCTTGGCCAACTCCAAGCAATTTCCTGTCAATGTTGTTCCTGCGTGTTGTGCCCCTGTGAGCCTTGCCAACAAAAACCAGCCCAGTCACTCTCCCAGTTCTGTCTGAACAGATCAAAATTTACAGAGCACTCCGTGCTGCTGAAACAGCCCGTGGTTCACTGTTGAGTAAATACTAGAAGCAACGATCGATCACTGGTGCACTTGTTTCTGTTCTGAGGGCACGGGGGCAGAGCTGACATTGCCCCTGGAGGAGCTCTCTGGCCTTCCTGTACATAGGGACAATTTGGAAGGGTACAGTCACCTCAGTGTGCCATGTGTGAGTGTGGGGTATCCCACATGGCCTCCCTGGGACACCCTGAGAGGCAGGCCTGTCAGCAGGCTGTGCTGGACACACTTTCCCTGATCCCTGGTATCCAGAAACCCCAAACAGCAATAGGCACCAGTGTTCAGGAAACAGACTTGAGTCCCCAGTGATTTGTCAGCCAAGTGATGCTTCAGCCCTCACCAGAGCTCTGATTAGGTCTGTGCTGACTGCACTGAGCTCTGAGGTCCAGCAAACAGGTGCAGTGTTTGGGAGCTGGGGGCATTTCAGCTCATTCTGAACACAGAGCAGCTCCTCCAGACAAGTGGTGAGAGGAAAAGTCAGTGGCTCCATTCCTGATTGACAGGGAGAAAATTAAGGGTTCAGGCTTATTAAACAATCTCTAATAGTGATTTATGGGTTCCTGTACATTTTAATCTAACAAAAAAAATTTAAATCATCTAATTAGCTAAGTGTGAAATCCTGTATATTAATTATCTATTAGCCACTTCTTAATTATAATAGAATGCTTATCAAATAACATGTGATGGCCACGTAGCACCAATTTAAGTCATTAGCAGACTACCTCCTACTTTAATAAGGATCTGTTTAACTGGAGTCTAACCATTTAATTTTATTTTAAAAGCTCTACAGAAGAGAAAGTAATCACCTTAAAAATAGTATTCCATTAGGACTTTCTAGACCCTCTATTGTAAACAAAAATACATGGAGAGTCACAAAAACAATGTCAAAAATCCAAGGAATTCTCAAGGAACCTGGACACCCAGGTCTTGTGTTTAAGTTTGTCCAGGAGTTCCTTGTTCATGCACACAGGCCTTCCAGCATTTCTGCTTGACTTTCTCTTTGTTGGGATGCATCGCTCCTGAGCTTGGAGGAGGTGATCCTTGATTATTAACCAGCTTTTCTTGGCCCATCATCCTTCCAGGGTATTATTCTACCAAGCAGATCCCTGAAGAGATCAAAGTCTATTTTCCCAAAGTCCAGACAAGTTTGTTGTGTGCTCTCCTCAATGTCCTAAGTGTTCTAACTCCGTAATTTTGTGGTCACTGTGGCCAAGGCTGCCCTGGAGCTTCCCATTTCTCACCAGATACTCTTGTTGGTGAAAACAAGGTCCAACGTTAGCAACTCTCCTCATTGACTCCTCTATCACTTGGAGAAGGAGGTTATTATCAGCACATTCCAGGAATGTCCTGGATGGTTTATGCCCTGTTGTGTTGTTCTCTCAGGAGATACCAGGGTGGTTGGAGTTCCCTGTAAGGACCAGGGCTTGTGAATATGAGATCATTCCTTCCTGTCTACAGAGGAACTAATCCACTCCCTGGTCAGGCAGCCCGTAGCAGACCCCTACTCTCTGTCACTTGTCCCTGCTCTCCCTTTAGCCCTGACCCATAAGCTCCAAGGTGGCACCTGATCCATCCCCAGGCAGAGCTCCATGCACTCCTGCTGGTCATTGACATGGAGGGTGACACTTCCTCCTCATCTCCACACCCTGTCTTTCCTAAAGAGCCCATATCCCTTCATTCCAACTCTCCAGTCACAGAACCCACCCATCTCAGCCCTGCAGGCATGCACAATTCTCTAAATCCTCTGGTTTATTCCCCATTCTGCTTACATTTGTTAGAGCCACTTAAGATGGGCCGCCCCATCAAGCTGACTTACTGTCTGGAGTGGCTGGAATCACACTGTGCTGCTCTTCAGGTGCTCTGCTGCTGATCTGTGACCCCTCTCCAGGCTCTGAGCATCTCTGGATGGCACTGGCGTCACACTGGTAGGAGTGGGATCAGTTGAGGTTTCCCTCCCCTGGAAATATTAGCTTAAGCCCTCTTCTCCAGCCTGGCAAGTCTAGGGGCACAGACACTCTGCCCCTTCTCTGGCAGATGAGCCCCATCAGCTCCCAGGAGATCAGGTTTCTCAAAGAGAGTCCCATGATCTAAGGAGCTGAACCTCTGGTTGTGGCACCAGTGCTTTAACCATCCTAAGATTTTATATGGGCTCTTCCTCCTCTGCCCTTTTTGATTACTCATGTGTCATCTTCCAAGGAATTTTGAAATAGTTTCCTTGGAGTTGTACCCATGTTCTAATGGGCAAACACTGCTGAGTACATCTCTCCCAGTCCTTACA
>VZUA01035648.1:1913-15218 GCA_013401035.1 Horornis vulcanius | reverse complement strand
GTGGAAATGGAAGAACAGATGACTAAAGGAGATATGAAAGAGGTCTTCATGGTCATGAGGGCCAGTGAAAAAAGTAGAAATCCATTTTTCACTGTCAGTTCCAAAAAAAGAAATAGGTGATATCAGATGAAACTAATGGATGGCAGTTACAAACAAAAGTCTTCACATGATGGATAAGTAAACTGGAAAACAGCCAAAAGGGACTGAAGGCAATAAATTCTTGTAAGGGTTGCAAAAGCAATTTGGTTTTTTTCTTCCAAGGATTTGTTCACTGAGTGCTACTGAGTACAAGGATACATTCTCTGATGCATTTGGAACAGTTATTGTGGAAGGTGAAACAGAATCAACTTGGGGAAAATGATTTTAATTTATCACCAATTAGAAATTAAGTTGGGTGGTGAGAAACAAAGACAAATCTCTCCCCTTCTTCCCAGGCATGACTCTACCCCTTTACTCCTGACTCCTCTACCTTCTTTCCCAGGGCAAAGCAGGTTGATGAGGAACTGGGGCTATGGTCAATCTGTAAGAGCTCCTCTCTGCCATTCCTTCCTCCTCACAATTTTCTCTGCTCCAGCATGGGACTTTCTCACAGGCTACAATTCTTCATGAGCCTCTCCAGGCTGTGCTACAGTCCTTCAGTAAAAGACTGGTCCAAGCTTGAGTACCCACAGGCTGCAGTTCCTTTAATTTTCAAAATGTTACAAGTCTACCTTTCAAGTGTTAAACTGGAAAGGACTATGCTTTCTTCTCCAACAGGTGACATTCTCTGTTTTGTAAGGCCAAGTGCTTAGTCAGCCAACCCAGATAGTAAGGCTACCCTAAATTATTCATAAAGCACGTCAACCAGAATCTAGAACACAAATCAGAAAAATTCTGAAAGTTTTTCTTACAAAACCAGAAACCATGAGGACTTTTTTCTAGGTTTTGGTTCCTCTATGATTACAGTTTTAACTTTCTTCCATGTTAAAACTTTTCTCTTGTTTCTCTTCTTAGAAATGGATGTAAACTCAATAAAAAAGACTGAAAATTATGTAAGATTCAAAGAAAATATTGAAATAACATTAGTACATATTTTTCAGTTTGATGATAGTGGGTCTGAAGTCTCTTCTTTTAGGTGGTGGCTTTTGCAGAACCACAGGCATAAAAACAGAAATACTTTTTAATCTTTGGTAAGATTAGGAGAAATAAAGAAATGCCTAAATGAACAGACAACCTACTAATATTAATTACAAAGCATTTAAAAACTTTGACTTAATTTCCAGTACAGGTTCATATAGAGATTTTGTGTTGCTGGCAGTAGCATTCCCAAGTTACATTCTCACTAATCGTACAGGAATAGAATGGAGGCCTAAGAAACAAAAATGGGCTTCCTCAAAAATGCATCTTGCCACAGACATGATGGTTTCAACAGGCTGGCAGGGCAACTGTAGTCCCAAGCACTACAGAATTCCATTTTGAAGCTATTAAGTGAGAGTTATCTTTTCTTCTCCATTGATCTTTGCATCTCCACACGTTTACAAACACGTTTTAAACCACGTTTACAAACAGTGCCCTGGGCTTCCTCTTCACCTTCTCAGTTCCCATCTACCGTACACAAAATATTTTGAGAAGAGGGAAGGGAGGAACACAGCTGACACAGTATAATGCTTCCTTCTTTGTAACCCCACCAGAAAAGAGGCTTCCACAGCCATGGATCATACCAATGTTGAGCACAACATCCCTAGCTGATCCTTTATTTTTAGTAAGATCAGCTTAGATATGAGGTGCATGTTTCCATGCTGAAGAACTCTCTACCGTCTTTTAAGTACACATGGATTAATCTCATCTGTTGCTCATTCAGGATTTGATTGAACACCTACACACTTTTCCATCAGCTGGAGGAAGAATCTTTTGACTGGGTTTTGACCTGAAATCAGAGGCAAATCTCTTTGTTCACTTATCTGAAGTTGATTAATTTCATTATTGATTGCTGCAGTTTGTTTACCACAGCTACAATGTCACAGGTTAATTCTACTTGCTGTGGTCTTGACACAGTATCTCCTAAATTATTGACTTTTGCGCATGCTACTCTTTCATTTTGTTTATTTACAGTAATAAATCATCAACTTTGTTTAAAAATAAACAACACAGCACTGCTTAAGTCATTTAAATGTCACTCCAAGGGAAAAAGCTTACAACTGCAACAAATCTTTCCCCCAAAGTAATGTTACTTTCTAGTATTCTTAGTATCCCATTGTTACAAAGGTTATACTCTACTATAGGAAAAAACAATTTTCTTGATACTCACATGACTATTGTATTAGAAAAGTCTAGTTAAGTTTTTTTAAAATTCTTCCAAAAACCTCTACCGTGATCATACTCTGCTTTTTCTGAGTATTTCTTGAAATTCATGAGCATTCTATGGCTGGAATTTTCCTGCTTTCTATGTATGGTGTCATAAAGCTTGTTCTACACAAGACCCATGTTGTGGGGGCAGGGAAACAGGCCATTTGGAGCTGATGTCAGTAAGCTGAGACAATCCGGCACTAAAGAGATCTGGATTCTGAACTTCTGTAAATTGCTATTTTTATTTCTATTAAAACGGCAGTGAGTGATTATTTCGTCACTCAGTGCTTGATGTAAAGATTATAGATCTTTGTTAGGCCACAAAAGTAACTAGTCCTTATTTTTCAATTGTTCTTGAAGCAAAAAATGTTGGCAGCAAAGGGAAGCTAAGCTTCTTATTGTAGATAATAGAATGATGCATATATGTCCTGAATATTATTGGTTTTAAATGTCATTCTGATTTCTTCACATTCAGAAAAGTCATGTCTTTACACATAGCTTAAGAAGAAAATTATATAAAGAGTTCCCAGGATTTACATTGTCATATCAGTTCAAGAGTCACCACAATGAGCAGTTGAACATCATCTTTGACAGGTCTACAATGTAAATGTATGAATGCCTACTTTCAGAAAGAAGCATCATAATGTAGGATTTCATTACATACAGTAACAATCTGCAAAGCTGAAAAAAATTAATATCTAAATATTTTACCTAACACACTGTTTTCACAAACTGTCTGTGAAGGTGAAGAGGTAGATTTAAAGTCACACTGTAAAACAAATTAACATAGACTATGACTTTTAAAAGTTTAAGAAATTACATAGGACTCTATTTTTCTTCATGAAATGTTTACACATTAGCAAAAGATTTCACATGCAATTGAATCAAAACCATAGATTTCATTTTCAGATTTGTCTTCTTGGCCTGAAAGGGTCAAGGATTAGACAAAATAAAAGATCACAGAAAATATTCAGTATAATCATTTAAGAACAATTAACCAGACATGTGCTTCTCATGGCAGCAGGCTTCTCCAGCAGCAGGCCCAAGGGCCCAGAGCTGGGCTGGAAAACAGGCAGTCAAACCAGGAGTCCTCAGCAATGTCTTAGTAGTCCTGGCCAGTGAGGAGCAAATATCTGTTCAAGAAAGAGTTTCTAGCACAGCCTCTTCATGCTGAGACCAGTGGTTTTCTGTTAGGAACAGCTCTTCCCCCAGAGTTCCTGCTGGAAAAACTGGATATGAAATCAATCATTTTCAAAAAGCATGGAATTTTTGAAGATGTACTGGAAAATTAAAAAAGGCAATGATTAATCCTATGGAGTTGTGGAACCAGTTTTTTAAGGATTTGTTTAATTGTTGAAAAATCTGATCATGCTTAGAGAGGGACTGAGAAGAAATGAGTTAATGCTGGCTGTAAAGAGGATGACCACTACAGGAGGAAACAAAGAAAGCCTATACCACTGTGCAAGTCACATGAGATAAATAATTGAAGGCACTGATTTTCTTTGAGAAGCATTCTGAAAGAAATGAAGTCATATCTATCATGTGTTCTGGTTTAGAGCAGAAAGTTATTGAAGTCATATAGCAATTGAACCGGCACTATTCATGTCATTGTCAAACCAGATAAAGTAGGATGAATTTTCTCTTCAAGCTGCTATTTTACCTGCCTCATTGAAAATTAATACAGATTGTTTCAGATGAATAATCTCCATAAATGTTTACTGTACTTGTGTACTCAAATAGGAGAGTACATTTTCTAAGCATATCTATTTCATACTTTCCAAAGCCCTGCTTTGTCTCTAGAAAAGTCATCCATTTGGCTACACCAATGTTTTAAACTTAAATTCTACCATGTTAATCCAACATTGAGGTGGCTCTTCTAGAAATATCAACATTTAACTATGTACAGTAGTTAAAAAAAAAATAAATTCTGTTCTAATATTTTGCATAATTTTATGATTCTGTTGGTCCAAAAATTTTAGTTTAGAAAATATAATGTTATCTCTGTTCCAGTCCTGTCATTTCTTTCAGTTTAAGTAGAGGCTTCAAATTTTTGGGGGGATTTTTTAGAACTCAAATCTTGCTATGAACTCTTATCTTCTCAAATGCCTTGAAATCCATTTAACAGCGGATCTGACCCTCTTGGCAGATTTCAGAAAGCAATTTTAGGTATTGGAATGAGAAAGTGAACAGTGTGGAGTAGGGAACATTGTACCCATAACACCCGAGGTCTTCTGCAGGGATAGAAACCTCTGTATATTATTCTTTCCTACACAAAATTTTAGAGGAACAGAATAAAAACAAATGCATCCTAAGTTCATTGATGGCTTTTTAAATAATTGACACATGACAGGATAATATCTGAAAGAAACAGGTTCAGTATCCATAACACCCAATTTTAACATCTCATTTAAACAGCTTGTGTTTCCAGGGTGGTTTTTCCAGGCTCTTGAGGGCAGTACCTTCTGGCCCTGTCTGTCCTGGGCCCAGGGCATCACTCCACCCCATTCATGATCCATATCCCATGTCATCTCACCCTTGGAATAGAGGCACTGTCTGTGATTCCTCTCAGAGCTCCGAGGTGGTTCCCTGGGGCTATCCTGGGTGGGTGATGGCACGGCCTGGCAGCCAGGACCTGTCTCACACCCAGCCAGGAGTGGCCCCAGCCCTGGCAGAGGAAAGCACAAGGCTCCGCACTGCCTGATGACTCAGGAATCAGGACCTGTCTGTCTTTAATATTTTGGCAATTTTAACTGTTAGTGTTATTTTAACTGGACTAATAGAAATTCTATCTTTATTTTCAATAGACTGTTAATAAGCTAATTTGCTCACTGTGAATTGCTTGCTCCCCATACCAGCAGGGTTCCCGTTTTGTCCTCAACAGGGTTCTGAATTTATCAAGTGCAATTGATTTTCTTTGGTGCTCTAATTTTAACTTTAATGTAAATACACTACTGTAGCTGAACATAAGTGAATGCAAAGGCTGAAATCCAGTAAGACTAACATTACCTAAATGGCATTCAACTTAGATACCTCACATGGGAGTCATCTTAAAGTACCTGTCTAAATGCATATATAGTTAAAAATTTCTGGGTTTGTTAGGTGTTTAAATAAAAATTTTAAGCCATCTATCTGGCTTTTAGAAGTCTTCTGAATGCAATAAAATTAGCATTCTCTAGAACTGTATTTCCTGAAAAATACTTGAGATATCAGTCAGGTAAGGTACTGAAAAACTGTTGTTTTTTCCACTATCCATAATTCATAATTCAGTGGAAGAATTTTACTGCAATTCGTGTCTGTTCAAGCTAACGTATAAAAACATAAATATTTCAGGAGTAAACAATTAAAATTTTCAGCACCTTCCTCCTCCACTTGACAAATTACTTTGGTAAGAAAGATGCCTGCAAAATTTGGTCAGCCCTAGAGTGACATCTACAGCTCAGAGATATGTGCAAGAGAAGCAAAATTTATATTCACTCATCCAGCTTTAAGTAGGAAACAGGAGTGTACTAATGATGACTGATCTATGAATTTATTATATGAGAAAGGAATACATTTTACCACAAAGCATTCTGATGGCCAGGCAGCAACAGAAATACCTCAGCCCACCTGTCAATTCAACTCTTTTGTCAGTAGGTTCCCAACTCTACTATTTCCTAACAAGTCTAGGAAGTTTTAATCTTGGAATAGGAAGAGAATATCAATTAAGTGTAACTGTGAAATTATCAGATCTGGAGAATAGAGTCATCTGATGAGTAATCTTTTTGGACAGAAAAAATAATAGAAAGGGAAGCCTGAGCAGGAATCAAAAGATTCAGTGCAATTATTGTAAGACAACAAAACTTTACATCATCCTTGTAGATAAAATTCTGTCACGTGGTTATTGTGCAGTTTACAATACTTGTTTCAATGACAATTAGCAGAATCAAGTATTTTAAGGCAAGAAAACAGGGGTTTTTTTGTTGTTGAAAATGTATTATGCTACTTAAAAGCTATTTTATGGGATACATATGTTTTCAACTCATCAAAGTAAGCAAACAGCAAGAAATTAAAAAAAGGTTAGTAGGCATTTCTGAAAGAGGAAAGCATTTAATATTGGCTTTAATACAGAGAGTAGACAAAATAATTCCACCCTTTTGATCAGGTCAATATTGTCATTGGCTAATTTGATCTGATGGTGTTTCTGGAGCTATATATGACATTTTGACCCTGAAAATTTTATCAATAGAACAAAATTTAATCATATGAAATGGATTAGTATGCTGAAAGCAAGAAGAGCTGTAAAGTTCATTAGAATGGCCATTAGAAGATAAGAAGTATTGGTTGAAGACAATTCATTATCTCTTTAGGCACAATAATCAATGATAATTAATTTGGAAATCTTAGTCTATTATAGGTCAACTAGCTTTGAAATATGATTCTCAAATTATATTTTTTGCTAATATCGGATTGTGAACAGTCTGCGCAGGGGTTTACTTACAGAGGATTGATAATTCCTTTACATGTTAAAACAGCTGTAGAAAAAAATTACCAGGGCCTGTCAGATGACTTCTGTAATAAAAAAATATCCATTCCTTTGGAAGTTCCTTTGGCTTGCCTTTTATGCTTGAAATTTTGTTAGCCTTTCAGTATCTAGAAAAGTAAAATTCTGACTTCTGTGTACCAATGATATTGCCCATATGCAAGGATTTGCAGAAGGATATGGGTAGGAAGAATTAATTTTAAAGGTGACAGAAAAGATAGGAGGAAGAACAGTGGAAGTACCACAATAAATAAAACATTTGCAATAGGCTTACTGTCCTTGTCAGAGAAGAACAGATGATTTTAAAAGATTTAAATATTGTGGACATGACAGGTTTATTCTTACAGAGCACAAGACAGAGATAAGCCAGTGTGAGTAAAGGTGAGAAGAAAAAACTAATTCATGATAACTACTTTGTGTCATTTTAACAACTTAGCCTTAAATGTGTATGTGTCTTATAATTCAAAACAGATATAGAGCTACTCAGATGCGCTCTAGCTCAAATTAGGTAGGTTGCTACATCTATCATCTTTAAAATCAACCAAAGTAATCTTAGTGGAAGGTAATATTTCTATTTTTTCAATGGTGGTGGAGGCAATGGGTACAAACTGAAATGCAGAAAATTCTATTTAAACAGAAGAAAAATAATTTTAACTGTGAGGGTGCTGAAACACTAGCCCAGTGAGGTTGTGGTGTCTCTGCCCTTGGAGATACTCAGAACCCAACCAGACACAGTCCTGCATGACTTGCTCTAGTTGATCCTGTTTCCAGCAAACATCCCTTTCAACGTGACTCTATGACTCTATGATATAAAGCACTTTTATTGGACAGGGTAGCATTTTTATCTACATTTATTTACTGCTCAGGTTTAGGAAGGGTACATTAAAAATGGTCCATCCAATAACCAAGCCAACTATATTCAGTGCCTTCCAGCAACTGCATTTTTAAAGGATGCTAATTTAGATGTTTTTCTGGATACAGAGATGTATGAAATTGCTTTTCAAACTATTATTTTTAATCCAATTGGTGTTCATGCTCCCAGAAGAATGGTGTGAACATGTAACTGATTTATTTTAATAGGATCTGTTTGGCACAGATAAAAAAAGATATTTTTGATGTATTGCTCAGTACTATTCCTGCAAGACACAAAGTCTCTGGGGTAAATGAGAGGTACTCCAGAGAAGCTGAAATCCACTTTACATAGCTAAATGTTTGGAAATTGTATCTTCCTATAAAAAGCACACACAGTCATGCATTTCTGATAACCCAAGATGTTTCCTATGGTTCTGTAGAGGAAACTGAATTAACTAGATACTACTGAATTTAACATGAAATCATATGAGACTAGGGCAGCTCTACATTTTGGTGGAGAAAATTAGCTCCTTTTAAAAAGTTACAGAGAAAACATGCTGGAAAGAGTGTAATGAAAAGTGTGTGAAGAAAATGAATGATTTTATTTTCTTTGGATTGATCTAGTTGGTTTTGTTGTGGGGCATTTTTTTTTATTTTTAGCTTAACTTTTTTTGTAAATTGCAATTATAATTTGTCTTGAAAGCTATGAAAATACAAACTCATGACAAACAAGAATATCTTTCAGACAGAATGAAACTGCAAAACCATGTAGTTAATGATTTACTTGATTTATAGACAACATATTTCACTTTGAGAATTTTTTTTCTAGTTGTAGTGAGATAACCATGTGAAATCTCAGATTATGCTGTATGAGCAAGTAATGTCAGTTTTGCAGGAATTATAATTAGTCTGTTAATTTTTAATGTGACAGTTCATTCCCACAAATATCACTTGCCTTGGAGAACTAATGTTGATTAACACTGGAATTATGTATTTCATTACAAATAATTATTTATATTCCAGTGACACTGATAATCCTATATTGCCTGCCCTTCTATTATGTATAAAGTATTTTTCAAGCCTCAGAAAAAGGTTTGGTTTGCTTGTTTTTTTCTGGCAATTTATATTCCCTTACTCTTTTTAAGTCATAGTGAAAAGCTGAAATATATAGCAGGCTGTTCTTAGATGCTTTTTGAATCAGTCCTATCAAAAACTAAGCAGAATTAAGTCATTGGGAAAAAAAGATACACAGTCATACTAAAGATTACAGTTCTCTTCATAAATAAGAAAGACAGCAAACTGGTGGTTAAAACTTTTCAGGACATTCTCCCACATTACTTTGGTTCAGCATAAGGAAAAGAAGAAGAAAAGGGTAAACACCAAAAGTTCATATTCCTACAAGAATCTGGATCAAGTAAGAGCTTTTCACCAACTTTGACTGGCTTGTGTACTGTAAAGTGAAAGTTAAAGCTACTTCTACTATACCTTGTCTGGTCAGCTTGATAACTTTCTACTATGAAAATGGGACGAAAGCAGTAGAAATTCATTATATGGGTTTTAATAAAACCTTTGAATCCATCTCCAGTTGCTATTGGAAAGTCCTTATAACCTGTGCCCCCTATTTTCAAGGCACCTTGATTTCAGGCAGGTGTCCCACACTGTGTCCATTACTCACCACTCTCACCATACTGCTCATCAAACTCAAGCCATCAGTATGGGCAAAGAAAATTCTAACACTTGCCAGACCATGGCAGGAGGATTAAGCCCAGATTAGTACTCACCACACAACCAAGGATACTGGGATCACCACAAGGATACTAGGAAGCTACAGCAAATGCCCAAGAGGCCCTGGTGAGCAGGCAGACAGATTATGTGAGGAAAGGCTGCACAACTGACTAGTGTCACTCTGGAAAATAAAGATCAATGAGGCTGCATCCTGCTCTGTTTAGCTGTCCTTCAACATCCTCAAGAGGACATAGCCAGGCTCTTCTCACAACTTTATGCTAAAGTCACAAGCCAGAAAAGATGCTCAGGTGACATATGCAACCAATGGAACACAAGGGAACATCTCGCCCTCCTGATGTCCTCATGACAAAAGACAGGGAAAAGCCCAAGGACCATAAAGGTTTCTTTTTCCTCATCTGTGGCTGGAGAGATCTGCTCTTGCACTGCCCAGGTGCGTGCATCTGGTAGCAGAGTGGGAGTGAGCAAAGAAGCCTGAAATCTTTCCTATCTTGAAAGGAGATCAGAGACCTCTGTCCTAGCTCAGAGATCCATAGATGCTGTTATAGCAGGTCATTACCAATGTTGGTAAGATTAAAAATTTTACATCTTCAGAGCTATTAACTGGAAGTAAGCCCTGCTAGTATAAATTTGCAAAGACATGACGTAGTAAAACATGTCAACTGTAAACATATAATTTGTAAGATTTTAGTGAATGTCATCTAGTAAAACAGCCTTCTGCTGCCTTGAAAAGGATAAGTCTAAGCATTTTCATGGGTATGATCAAGATAGTTTTGCCCCATTTTTCATAAATCACAAGATTTTGATCTCATACTAAGAAGGCAGATCTCTCAAACGCAGTACAGATGAAATACTGTAGACAGAAATTTCACTGTAAATGAAAGTTACACTCCAACACCACATTAAATGCACCTAAATCTGGTGCCACAAAGTAGTAAATAGTTTAAATCAGCCAGCTTAGATAGCCATAGCAGTCCATTCCAAACAAATTTCAGCATTTATGAGGACAATCAGCTGAGTATTTGCCTTACTTCTTATTTGCATCAAACAGTATTGTTGCCAGAAAAAGAAGCAGCGTCCTGTTACTTACCCCATGTGTGTCAGAGTTTGAGTTGTGAGTCATTCAGGAATGAGGGCTGGAGCTTCCTTAGTTGATGAGTGGCCGATTATAAGTGGTCCCTAGGGAGCGCAGTAAACAGGAGTGGGAAAACAGCATTGTGGACGAGGCAGTTTGTGCAGCAGTTTGCACAGGCAGGGTTGCAAGTTCTCTTGCTAGTAAAGTGTGCTGTGGGTTGTTTGAGGTGTTCCTGCTGGCTGGTTGGTCGTGGGGTTTCTGTTAATAATAGTTTCAACACGGTTGAAAACTGTGGTTGGTACAGGAGGTTTTGGAGGAAGTTAGGAATAAAAAAAGAATGTATCATTTCTGGAAGGAGGGCCAGGTCTCTCAGGAAGTATTTAAAGGGGCTGCTAGAGCATGTAGGAAAAAAAATTAGGGAGGCCAAAGCTGAGTTTGAACTTAAAATGGTGACTTCTGTAAAGGATAATTTTAAAAAGTTTCTACAAATACATTAATGGTAAAAGAAAGGTAGGGCCAACCTTTTTTCTCTATTGGATGAGGGAGGCAACTTAGTAACTTCAGATGAGGAGAAGGCAGAAGTGCTTAATGCCTTTTTTGCCTCAGTTTTCAGCGGGAAGACAAATTACCTTCAAGACAGCTGTTCTCTTGGGTTGGTTGATGATGTCAGGGAACAGAATGGTCCCTCCATTATCCAAGAGGAGTCAGAGAACTATTGAGAAGCTTGGATACTCATAAATCTATGGGCCCAGATGGGATCCATCCCAGGGTGATGAAGGAGCTGGCAGATGAGCTTGTGAAGCCGCTCTCCATCATTTACAATCAGTCTTGGCTCACTGGCGAGGTTCCGGATGACTGGAGGCAAGCCAATGTGACACCCATTAACAAAACGTGTGGGAAGGAGGATCCCAGTAATTCTAGACCAGTTAGCCTGACCTCAGTACCTGGCAAGATAATGGAACAGTTTATACTGAGTGTCATCATGCAGTGCCTGCAGGATGGCTAGGGTCTCAGGCCTAACCAGCATGGGTTTAGGAGACGTAGGTCATGTTTGACCAACCTGATCTCCTTTTATGACCAGGTGACTCACCTGGTGGATGCAGNTATCACTCTCTACAACTCTCTGAAGGGTGGTTGTAGCCAGGTGGGTTTGGTCTCTTTCTCCAGGCCGCAACTAACAGAACGAGAGGACACAGTCTCAGGCTGTGTCAAGGGAAATATAGATTGGAAGATGTTTCTCACGCAAAGAGTGATTAAATACTGGAATAGTCTGCCTGGGGAGGTGGTGGAGTAACCATCCCTGGACGTGTTTAAAAAAAGACTGGATGCGGCACTTGATGCCATCATCTAGTTGAGGTGTTAGTGCTGGTTTGGACTTGATCTCAGAGGTCTTGTCCAACCTACACATTCTGTGATTCTGTGATTCAGAGAGACTAGCACAGTTGTGTTGATGTTTTCGTCTCCATTAACAGGACACCTCTTCAGCAGCACTGATTCATACAAAGCATTTGTGTTATGCATTTGAATATTATTCTGCATCTGTTATGGCAGCCGTACAAAAAGTCAAATAAGTCTTTGTTTGATTTCAAACAACTTGTATTGGAAGACAGATAAGCTTTGTCTGCACAAAGACTTAGACTTTTAGAAACAAACAAAAGCAAAAGAGAATGTTATTTCTATTTTTATGCAAAATCTGTGCCTTCGGCCAGTCATTGTACACAAGGGCCACAAGATGGTAGTCTTGTCTTTAAAAGGCTTATGCTGACTTATTTTTCTGCATAAGGTTATCTCCTTTGTGACATCAGGGATTTTCAGTTTCTATCCTATTTTCTGAAATAACTTCCCATATACAAGTAAAATTAAAGCAAATAGGGTCTAAATCTCAGCTCAGTTTTCAGCATGAAAGCACAGTATATTTTTAGGAAAATTAAGAGCATCCATATATGAAGAGTAACTTTAGGAAATTCAGAAAATTAGTGCAGCTGACAAATAACACTTGTATTTTAGTGAGCTAATGCTCTTTACTTACAGGAAATTCATTATTGTAATTTGGGCCTAGGACTGACTGTTTCTTGTGGTAAAATAACTATGATGGATTATCTGTAATAATCAACCACATAATCTTCCATAGTACTAAAAGTACACTGAGCATTGACAATTTTAAAAATCTAGGAGAGATTTATAAAGCTTTGATACAATCAAGCATTTAATTAGAGAATTCTAATCCTGGTTTTCCAGATCCATTACTTATTCCAGCAGTTACTACTTTTAACTAGACTTAGTAGGTAATTTCTTCTCCATATGCAAGGAAAGGTGGAATTTAAAATACATTGTTTGAAATAAGTACACAAAGTCAATTCTGCATCAATCAGTATCCTAAAGTAGCCCGTTAAAGGTACATGTACTTTGAGGTGGGAAGCAGACAAGTAAACAGTCATGAGAGATTTCTGTTCTGGCTTCTAATGCCTCAAAGCTGATGTAGCGTCTGAGCTGAAGTTTTTAAACACTTTCAAGTAATTCTAGGCATGGTTTAGGATTCAGATGAAAAATAAGGGAAGTGCTGGTGGTCTACACTTAATCTATGACATCAGAAGTGTTAGCTACATCACAATGAGATGACATGGCTAGAAAGAATTTACAATTCTGTTGTGTCCAAGAGCTAGCACTCTACCACTTCTGGCAAAGAAAAGACTTTTCTCACTTCTGCTCTCTGGGAATGACCCAAAACCTCAGAAAGCTAGCACAGCTTTGGGGAATTAGATTTAACTAGCTAGCTACAGGATACAGAAAT
>VZUA01035643.1:0-22367 GCA_013401035.1 Horornis vulcanius | reverse complement strand
GTGGCGGGGCTGGGGGCTACGGCCTTCGGGGTCTGCGGCAGTGTCTGAGGCACGAGGGTGTGAGGGGCCTTTGGGGACAAGCTGTGCCCATAGATCTGCCCGGTGAGCTTTAGCTTGAGCTTCTCTCCTATTGTTTTTTTAGCATAGGCTTGTGAGTAGAATCCCAGCGGCAGGGATGGCAGCAGCGTGGGTTTGCCTGCTCTGCGAGTGTACTTGTTACCTTGGTAGGCTGGAGACTGGTGATAATTTCCTAAGTGTAAGCGAAAGTTCGCTTCTCTGAGAGCTAAACAGTTGCTAAGCCTAAAGGGTTCAGTCTGGTCACATTTCCAGGTCTTGGGATTGCTACAGGTATGGAATTGACTTCTCGGGCTTCCCTGGGTTCAAGTCTTGCTAATTAATGGAGAAGTGGTTGTTAAGAGCAGTGTGCAGATGTGCCCTTTTAACGCCTCTTTTGAGTGTAACTTTTTGGCTAAATGCTTTAAGCCAGAAGGTGCAGATGGTGTGGCATGTATCTTCTAAAAACCTGATGGTGTTTTCCATAAAACCCAGTTCCTAAGTGGTGTCTTGGATCGCTGCAGGTAAACATGGTCCTCTGTTTTAAATAATTTTCTCTAGTTGTGTCCTTATCGGTAAAGCACAACTAAAAAGCCTGTGATTTGCCTGTGTCTTCAAGCATTGTTTTGGTTTAGATGTAATCAATTAAGGCGTTGATTGATTTCCCTTACTAAGGGTAGTGAGTTGAGGGTGTGTTTCTGTTTTTCATTTAACTGTCCGGTTTTAGCTTTCTTCTACCCTTGATCACACCGTGCTCATCTTGTGTTTTGGATAAACTCTCAGAAGTTTGCAGAGCACTTGAGATCTGGTGCTCCTGTTCAGAAGATGGAAACCTATACCAAGGGTGTTTGTAGTCTATGAGAGTTGGGACAATTTGAGCCAAATGGTCTCATGACATTAAAATTTTTCTCCACATATGTGTGCATTTGTCTGCTTTAAATTCCTTCAGATTTTAAGTTTTACATGTGCTTGTTGGTGTAGAAATTTAGTTCTGAGGTTTTTGGTTGTTTTGGGGTTTTTTTTTGTAAAGTCGAGGCTGGGAAGCCGGACATTCACACAACGTGAAAGGAAAACAAGTGTGTGTATTGTAGGACAGGGAGTAGAAAGGACAGGGTGATGTGGGAATGAAAAAGAAATGGCTTGGGAGCATCAAGACAGAGATATATCTGTGTTGTATATATTTTCTAGTAAACCAGGTATTCCTAATCCTCCTGCTTTTCCAAGCAGGAAATCATACTTGCTGGGAGGAAAGATTGCCTCCTGCGTATTTTCTTAATTTTTGTGGCACACCTATTATATATTACTTTAGACTTCTGTGTAGTTTGATTGCTTTACACATTAAAGTTGTTGATGTTCCCCACCTTCTAGAAAGAACTCTGATGTGAAAATATTTAATTTTTATTTATGTAAGAACCGGTAACTCAGTACATATGGAGTGTGCCATGGATTGTATCCGAGATCTTAATTATATACAGTAGTAGCAGGGCTGAGTGATGTTAATGCACATGGTATTGATTGCTCTTCCCCTTTCAAACTTGTAAAGAACAGTTTGGTGACTTGGGAGGCATTTGGCCCTTTCATTCCAATCTCCATCTAATCCTGAAGTGCTTTATATAGTCAGAGGGTTTGCTTTAATTAAGTTAAATGTAGATCAGTGGACCTCAACTGCAGTGCTGTAGGGCAATGAGTATTTCAAGGTAACTTCTGTGTCAGGATGCAGTTCTCTAGTGGTTATAAAATTTTAAAATTATTTGAAAGCTTCTCATGCACTATCAACTGGCTTTAAAGTGTAGCTGTGATTTTTAGAAGTAGCTAGGGATGCAGGACACACTTGTTCTCTAACCTGGAAAGTTTTGCTTTGAATTCCTTTGTCACTGGAAATTCATGTGAAGAGGATACTTCAGGTCTCTGAGTAATCATTGTGGCAATTTCAGGCTTGTAGTTGGTTTATTTTTCCTTATAAATCACAATTTCAAGAGCCTAGAACTCTCACCTGCTTGGATATAATGGCCAGGAGGAAATTAAAGGTCCTGCTTACTGGGGTTTAATGTAGGATACCCTACTTCATCAAATGGCCTGAAAATTAAAGCCTTTCCCTGCGTAAAAGTGGGAAAATTTGGTGTGTGTCTTCTGTTAGTGAGCAGTTCCGCTGATAGAATTAAAATGCAGTTGTTTGGTTGTACTTTAGGAGTATCCTCACCTAGTTTGCTTTGTTTTGCCACACCAAAATGAGTTGTACAGCTCTGTGAGATTGTGTCCAACCCCATCTTGGTGATCTTCAGCTCCTGACAGTGTCAGGACAGTTGAAACAGTGCTGTGTAGCCAAGGGCTGACAGGACAAGATTATCTGCTTATCACATTGTTCTGGGCTTAGGCAACTGACATGAGCATCCAATTATTTTGGTCCTGATATTCCATTTCTATTTCAAAGTATGAAAACAACTAAATTATTAATAAATTTTAACCCATCCTGCATCACCAAATCCCTCCACAGTAGGGTGGCTCAGAAGCATAACTAAGAGGCTTGCTGGAGTCTGTTTGGACTTAAGGAAGGATTGTGAAAACTTGTGAACAGTTGTGTGTTGGGATGTACAGCAGAACCTGGGGCTGGGAATAGCCTGGCTGCACACTGGTGACCCTGCTATGATAGAATGGTGCTTTGGTAAAGGTTTCACTTGTATTTTAGTGTATATCAGTTCTATGTTATTGATACAAATAAAGTGATGGATCTGGACTCCTGCTTAGTTTGCTGGGCACTGAGTTCCTGGTTGTGGGTGATGCTTAACCCATAGCAGCAGGGACTCAAACCAAGGCATGGATGAGATTACAAACATTGCCTGTGTTTTGTTTCATCTTTGTAGCAGATTTCACTGAGATCTTGTATTTTTCTTTGTCAATATTTATTTGTTTGTAGGTGGGCTGGATAGATGGACCTTGACCTTGGAATTGTTTAGTGATAGTGATTTGTTGTTAAAAAGTACTTAGTTTTCTTGTTGGTGTTTAAAATAATTGAGTGGCGAGAGGTCTGGTGTGCAGTGACACACTTCTGTTTGTATCGGTTTACATGAAAACTTCACCTTTCGTAGAGCATGGAACTCTTTTTCCTTCTTTTTAGTAAATATGCTTTTGCCTGTCTGTTGATCTTCTTTGTCTCTGACTATATTAATTTATTCTAAATAGATCTTCTAAGATTTAAACTTGTGATAGAAAAGGAAAAGCCAGACTAGGGGAATATAATATATACAAAATATTTTGAGATTGGGGTTTTTTACTTAGTTTGTTGTTAAATTTTATTCCCACCAGATTGGTCAAGAGCATAGCTGAGGTAACTTCAGAAAGGAGTGTGAGGAAGTATATCACACATAATGTGAGCGTGTCAAAATTTAAATTAGGTGTGGTTTTTCAGTGTGTGGCATGTTTGGATCTGAAGAATGATCTAAAAAACTGCTGGAGGAACTGGGGAAGAATCAGTTGAGATTTGGTCTGTGGTACAGGTGGTGTGTGGCTTTTCACTGCACTTGCTGTATTGGCTTTCACTTCATGGGAATTTGTCCCCAGCAAGTTTGTTTGAAGTCAAAGCCCTATGGCTTCTGCTGTTTGAGAATTGATATTTAAGAATGAATGTCTGGGTTTTTTTCTGATATGAAAAGTCTTTGACTCGTGCTCTTGTTTGGGTGTGTCAGGTTGAGGCTAATGAAGAAAGGAAAACATCCAGCATAATAGGAATATCATGTCTGAGGGTGTAGTCTGACAAACTTTTCTCTTGGCAGCAGTATTGGTTTCGACTGCTCCTGCTGTTTGTTTCCATTCCCATGCTGTTGTCTTTGGTTGCGTGGGTAAAATATTTTGTGGGCCTGTGTAATAACCAGAGTTATGAATTTCTGGATTAAAAATAACTCCCAGAAGAGATGGTATTTCTGGTGTTGATCAGTACCCTTGCTGGTGCACTGCCCAGCTCTGAAACCTGGGTGCTCCCTCAGTTGTGGATGAAAGGGGAAGGAGGGTGGTGGAGACCTTACACTGTGCAAACAGGCACCACTGCTGTGAGATACCCTTCTTAGCCAGCTGCTTCTAAGCTTACTCTGCAGTTTAAATTTCTAGTACTGCAGTGCACTACCTGCTTACCAGACCCCCAAAAACCCAGTTCTGTAGGTTGTGTTTGCTCTCACAAGGGTGTTTTTCATTTTGTTGCAATATGTTAAATTTGAGTTTCCTGCCTTAAGGTTGGATACAAGCATAATTCTGCAGTGGTTTGGAAAAGTCCCTATGCTACTATGTTTGTTATAGATGACTGGTATATAGATATGTTTGGGTTAATACCTCATGAACGAGACACACTGTTCTAGGTTTTGAAGTAACAGAGAACAAAGACAAATTATACTCAATCTAAAAAAAGCAGCAGATGAATGGGAGATTTGAATGGGCAAGGGAACAGTAAGGCAGTGCTGCTTGCTGTGCTCATTATGTTAGCTCCTCCTTTTCTTTTTGCAGTAGACGTCATAGGAAAATGAATTTTTGGAGGAGACACTAGCATTTTGCTGGTGTTACGGAGAACTCCTCAAGCCTAGGGATAGTCTTGGAAAGCAACAAGATCCTTGTTTGAAAATCAAATACAAAAGCTTTTCTTTCCATGTATAAAACATCTGATCTCTTGAAACAATGATGTAATGCCTCAGTGGGAGCAGGCCTTGTTGATGTGAGTTTTGGTTTGAGATTTTTGTTGCAGAGAGTGCAATTATTTCTGCTTCCTCTTGACAGACCAAAGAGGACCCTGTACAGTAAGAAGTATGGAGTGGACCTCATCAGATATACACACGCTGCCAACACTGTTGTGTACAGCTCCAACAAAATAGATGGTAAGTGATCCACTGGAGTGGAGCATATTAATCTCCTTACACTACACGTCTGGATAATTAGCACTAAAGGTTTGGGAAAGAGGTATAACAACTCTTCTGTGTTGAGAACTCTGTTAGAGGCAGAGGAGGGAATTAATGTCCAACACTAATGCACAGCTTGGTGCTAATCCCTTGAGCCTCTTTACATGTTTAGTTCACTGCTGCAATAACTGAGGGGTTAAACTTTGTTAGGGAGTTAACCTGGGTTCTTCATTGTGCTGTTCAGTTGGTGCTGATATCAGTGCTGTCGTCAGCCTCTGCACCTTCATTTCTTACTTGTGAGTGAGGTGGAAGGAGCAGCTGGGCCAGATGCCATAGCTCTGTTTGGCACACACAGCTCAGTTGTAGAGGAAGTGGGGGCAGGAGCTTCAGGTAACTCAAGAGATCATCAGCCAAGCCTGGAGGAAGTCACAGAGCTCAGTCTTGGTTTTGTTTGTTGTAGTCAATGTCTAAGGATTTTGCAATGACCATGTCTCTTAGCACAGCACTTTACAAATGGATTTTAGCATTGTACTTGTGGACTCATAATTTCTGTAGTAGCGGTTTTGATTTGGTTTTTCCTTTGCAGAGATAAAAATAGTAGAGATGCTGGTGCCTTGTGATGCATGCTGGGCTACTAAAGGAGTTGCAAAGGCTGTGAATTTAGAGAAGATGGAAGTTAAGAGTTAGGAATTCAGGTTAAACTAGAACAAGCTGGCCTGAAACTAGAGGAACAAGGAAGTCTCCACTAGAATTGGATATAACGGTGTAAAAGGATTAAAAGTGCCACACGAAGCACGTGCCTTTTTAGTCTGTTTCAGAACCTACTTGTTTTTTTTATGGTGTTATTACTATATGTCACATTTTTATTTGGCTGTTGTTTAATTTACAGTAACTAATAATTAACGATCTAATGAAGCATTTTAATGCCATTTTGAGTACTGAATTTTTGTTTATAAGCTCTGGTAAGACGTAAGTGTTCCTGCCTCAGGGTAGCGTTATGGTGAGCACTTAATTAGAAGACAAGAAAAAGAGATAATGTGAGAATGTTTGCTGCTGTTACAAATTGTAACCTTAATAAAACCAGCATTGCGTTCTGTAGGAGTCCAGGTACTCTGTAGTCCCTAATGCGTGTGGTCATGGGCAAGGTGCATTGTATTAACCTTTTTTGCAGGTATTGGGAGGGAAGATTACCTCAGGAACATGCTGTGGGAATGCTGGTGCTTGTTCCAGGCTTTTTTTTCTGTTGAATTGCTACCAATCTACTTGTGAAGATTTCCTCAGGACCTCTGGACTTATTTCCTGTTGCCTGATTCCAGGCTGAGGTAGTAGTTTGTACAGTTTGAGGGTCTATGATACCACCCGGTACAGGAGATAACTGTACAGGCCACTGCCTTGCCTGGGACAGAGCACTGCCAGCAGTGAGGATCAGAAAGGAGCACAATTCCCCAGTGCTTTCTCTTTAGCAAAGGAGGATGGAATTCTGCACAGGTACTTCGGGGATCAGGTAATGACAGTTCTTGCAGGGAAAACTAGAGATGAGTCTTAACAGCAAGTGTGAAGCATGTTGGTTTTATCCAATGTGGGATGCGATGCTGGTGCTAGGGATTTATGTTTTGTGTTATCACCTCAGGTCACTTAGAGCCTTTCAGACCTGTCTGTCACCAGTACCACATTTCCAGCTTGTTCAATCAGATTCCGTTTGCTTGTCAAATACTGGAGGGTGGTTTAGACTTCTGATCTCAGCTTGATGAGCAACCTCAGGCAAAAATGAGAACTTGATAACTTTTTCACAGATAGAAACTTTAGCTGAATGAGACTTTCCAAACATTCTGAACACAGTAGCCCCTCTGACTGTCAAAATGCCCAGTACATGCTGCATCCTCTTGGCACGTGTTCTTCTGAGTCAGAAGTAAAAATGTCCTTGGCCCTCAGCAGGACTTGTTCCAGCAGTACAGAGTCTGCACATAAAGATTAAAACGTGGCTTCTGTCTTTTAATAATTGTTTCCTCTTAGAAGGATTTATTTTAATTTTGGGGAGGAAGTCTCAGCAGCATCTTCCAGAATTGTGGGCTACTCTTGGTATGTTCTGTGTTGTCCTATACTCAGGATTAAATTGGCACTTGAGAAATGTTGTGCTGCTGCCCTCATCTATTCGATTCATGTTTAAGCTTGCTTGAAATGCACTAAGCTTTAGATTACTCTGTCCTCTTCTTAGAGCTTAGCTGCTGTAAGTGCAGAGAAAGTGTGAAGCTGTCGATCGTCAGATTAAACAAAAAGAGAGATTTGGTAGTTTTTAATGGTCTTGTCCTGGCTTTGAAGTTACTGGTTTTATCTTTAGCCGAGTGCCAGAATTTGTACATTTCCTGTGTGTACTGCTTAGTTGCAGATTTGTTTGCTGAATGTGTGTGTGTGTAGGAAAGAGAGCAAGATTTGTGTGGCAAAGGATTACAAAGTGGTAGCATCAGCTCTGTAAATCAGATACTCTTCATTTTGTGAGAGCGATGGAATAAAACCTGCTGCTACTTAAATTTTAGCACCTTTGAAATTACCTTGCATAAATCACATGACAGTTGTTTTTAAGATGTAACATGACTTCAGACTAGGGGAAGTATCTTTTCCTGTTTGCTAATTTTCAGTTCTACTTAAGAACTGAGTTAGTTGTGTCTGTTTCTAACTTGATTCGCTTTCAAGGTCTTACTCGAAATTAAATGACCAGACTTAAGCATTGTGGTGAGATTACTGTTGCTCTGGGGAGCAAGATATTATGTGATCACTTTCAGATAACCTTGGGATGGTGGTATAGTAAAGCTTATGGTTTGTTTATGTTTCAGACACAATCCGATACCTCTCCCTGCATGACAACAAATACATTCGGTATTTCCCGGGGCACACAAAAAGGTGAGNACGGCCAGTGCAGCCCTTCCCCTTATGGTCCCTGGCAGCCCACACCCAGCCTACAGCCCCATGCACTGGGGTTAGTGGCTCCAGCTGGGCCTCTCAAGAATGAAGACCCAGCTCTGCAGTTCAGCTGTTGGTAACTGGAACTCCTGTGAAGTCCTGCTGTGTTGTGGGCAGAGGGTGGTGGGATCAGGAGTGCAGGACAGGTCTGAGCACTAACCAGCATTAAAAAGTGACTGCATGAAACAAAATGAAGCTGCTGTTTGCTTCGTTCAGTTATGGGTTTGTACACAACTGTTGGGGTGGGTGTTGCTACATTCACTTCTTTGGTTTGTCTCTGATGCACGTGTGTTTCTGAATTGCAGAGTGGTTGCTCTTTCAATGTCTCCAGTGGATGACACTTTCATTTCTGGATCTCTGGATAAAACTATTCGACTTTGGGATCTCCGCTCTCCAAATTGCCAGGTAGGTTATAAAATTCATGTGCACAATGTGTTGAATTTTCAGTTGGAATGATAAAAAATGGATATCCTTCAGTTGGAAGGATAAAAAGTGTGTTTGTAACAAACTAAAAATACTGCCAGAAGTGTGTGTTACTGATTTAGTATTGACACCTTCCTGAAGGAGCCTGGATCAGGAATCTCTGTGCAGTGTGTGTGTGTGTCACATTGTGTAACACCACTTGCTCTCCCCTGTGTCTGCTGGAGAGGCACTGGGGAGGGCAAGAAATAACACCTACAGCTGATGAAACAGGAGAAGGGCTGGGTGTCAACAGCTTGTTCATCAGGCTGCTACCTTATGCAGAGGGTGTTCTCTCAAAACTGGCATCCCTCCTGTGTTGTGAATTCATCTTATCTGAGTGTTTGTAGTGTGTGTCTAAAATTGGTTCCTTGAAGCAATTGAATTTGATGAAGAAACTGGTGATCTAAAGTAACACAGCAGCCATATGGTCTGCCAGCTCCTTGCATCACCTCTGTTGTTCATCAGAACTGTTTGTGAGCAGATTTGACTTGATAGCAAGGCAGAACCCTATTTGTTTTTGTTTACTTATTTTGCTGGAATACTTTACTTTTTTAGCGGAAGGAGGCTTGTAAGGGCTGAGAAAAATACAAGAACTGGCAGCAGTGGCAAGAATGAAAGATTGGAAGTAGAATCTCTACCTTTAGTGGTCCTGAGTTTTTTTGTCCTGGTGTCTGGATACATAGTGTTGTGCTCTCATATTTCCCCATCTCTCTGGGACAATTTTGCTAATGAGGGCTCTTTGCTTATTCCAGATGATGGAACTGTAAATGAAAAAGAAAGAAAAAAGTTACATTTCTTACAAAATGTTTTTATTGTTCTTCAAACCAAGCCTTTTCAGGCAGATCTTAATTCTGCTTTTTTTGGGGAGTATGCCTTTAACTGCAGTGTGTAGGTTTACTTTGGGATGAATTTCCATCTCCAAGTTGCTCCAGATAAGATAGGGTTTTAAGTGCCGTAGCCATTCTGTGATTTATGCTAGTGCCTGAACTTGTAAGAATGGTAAAACTAGGATTTATAACTGGAAGCTGCATCCAGCCAAGTTTGGGAAACAGGTTGAGGAAATATTCTTGTAGTTTTCAGTTGGTCCGTGAGATGGCAGCCATACTGCCTGGAAATATTCCCAGGAAACCAGAGCTGGAAATATTCCCACTCACCATGGCCCTGAGCATTGGCTGAGCTCACTGCCTTACCTTCAGAGACCACAGGGAAAACTGACTGTGAGAGAAAGAAGTAGTAAAATCTCTAGATTTATCTAGAGAGGAATCCAGAAAGAAGGAAAAATGTAGAAAATTATTAAATGTGTTAAGGATTTAGTAAAAGATGTGTTCTTGTTTATGTGCATATGTTTAATAAAAATGTTTGACTAACATGCACAGACTCCTAGTCAGGATACAGAAAATGACATATTTTGTTGGCTTTTACCAAATTTTCCCAAGTGTTTTCTACTATGTGACTTAAGAAAAAAGTAATATTAAAAATAAGCACTTGTAGTTACCTATCAATTTTAATATGTAAGGTCTGTTGGCTTCCAGCAGGTATGAGGTTTCATTAAACAGGCATGTAAAGCTCAGCAGTGATACTCCCTTGCTTTCAAAGTACTTCTTTTTTTTCTCTCTTGTGCAGCCATAAGTGGTAGAGCATTGCTATTGATCCCAGCAGCAGTGTTTTGTGCTGCTGCCTGGTATGGTTATTAACACAGCCATATGAGCCTCTCTTCTCTCAAAGGGACTTCTGGAGTGCATGACACCTTGAATGAGGTTTTGATTTGTTTTGGTGTCAGCTTTGTCACTGAAGCAAATTGGAAGCTCTGTATGATGATGTGAAATTGAGAAAGCTGAGTTCTGAACCTTTGTAAAACCTCAGTATTTGCAATTGAAATTAATTTGTTCTATCCTTTGTGTGCTGTCCTGCTCACAGTGGACTCAAACAGTGGTGGTAGAAATGGGAGCATCAGTCTTGCAAAATAATTCTGGCTATTTCTATTTCTAGGGTTTAATGCATCTCCAAGGGAAGCCAGTGTGTTCTTTTGACCCAGAAGGGTTGATTTTTGCTGCTGGAGTCAATTCTGAAATGGTGAAGCTTTATGATCTTCGTTCTTTTGACAAGGTGAGGTACCCTAACTTCGCTTCTTAGAGCTTTTATCTTGCAAGAAGTAATCTAAACTCAGTGCTCAGAGGCTGGATTTGTGTACTTGAGCTTACTGTCTGGGATGCCTCCTTGGCATCCAGAGAGTTCTCAGTAGGCACACATCTCGTGGACAGAAAGAGATACAAATCCTGAGGTACACTCTTAAGCAATGTTAAAGTGCTAACTCTTGAATCTGCTCCAAACTCCAGTTCAGGCTCTTTGTTGTGCGGTTTTGGCCTTTCCTTCCTTGCTGCATATTCTGGAAGAACGCTGGCGAAGTTGAGCCGGGACTGTCAGAAAGAATGGAAATTTCAAAGGAATCTGTATTGATGTCGGCAGCTGAACTGAATTAAGCACTGAACATTGTTTGGGTGCACGGTTTTCAAAACTCAGATAGCGACTGCACTGGCTCAAACTCTTTCTCATAACTTCATTTAACAACCTTATTTGAAACCTTATTCGTACCTTAATTTAATTTGTGCTGTTGATTGTGCTAGAGTATGAAACTGTTGAATTCAAACAGCCTATTGCACTCTTTTTTTTGTTTTGGAAACTGGATTCATATGTTGAAACTTACACATGCAGTGACATGTTTGCCTTGATACTGTCTTTTGGTATCTTAGGGCTAAGGATTTCCTTCTAAAAAATCTGAACTGTTTTCCTGTGCTAAGGTTAAAAGCAGATTCTTGTTAACAGCAATGCATAGTCCTCCTCATATTTCCCCTTTGCTCTCTGCAGGGGCCATTTGCTACGTTTAAGATGCAGTATGACCGAACGTGTGAGTGGACAGGCCTGAAATTCAGCAACGATGGGAAACTCATCCTCATCTCGACGAACGGCGGCTTCATTCGGCTGATTGATGCCTTCAAAGGAGCTGTCCTGCACACGTTTGGGGTGAGCCTGCTGCCTGAGGTTCTTGCTGGAAAACTTGGTGTTAGTTTGGGAAGCAGGTGCCCTTTGGTTGTGAGATTGCTGTGGACACACTCTCTACTACATATTCTCCTGTTTTGTGCCGTAGGGTTATAACAATAGTAAGGCTGTCACGCTGGAGGCATCATTCACACCAGACTCTCAGTTCATCATGATAGGTAAGATAATTCTTGGCAAGAATTTCAGTGCTCTGAAATTAGGTGTGTTACGTAGGGCTAAAGCTGTGTCTGTTGGGAAACAGAATGTATTTAAATAATACAATGCAGCTATAAGCTTTCTTTGCACTGACAGTGTTCTGTTTTGTTAGATTGCTCAGTGTTCTCTAGACTGAAATACAAAAAAGCCTGCAAAGAAGTCTTTCCTTATCTATAAATGCTGTTTGGAAATAGGTAAGAAACCAGGGAACTATTGTAGTGTGGGAAGAACAGTCACAGTTTCTTAGTGGTCCTCTCCCTATGGCTAGGATGCCCTCATGTGCTGCCTCATAGCATTTTGTGGCTGTGTTGTGGCCATCCCCTGTTTCCTTATGCACATGTTTGTGCTTGGGTGAGTGGTCTCATGGCTTGGTGCATTTGTACACCCCCAGGGGTGTTCTGCACTGGTCACATTCTAGGGCAGCTGCAGTTTGTTCATGTGGCTCTTGTAAATCCCCATGTCTGTGGAACAAGCTCTTAACCCTTGATAGAAACTGTAGACATCAGCCTGGTGGCTCCCACTGTATGATTCCCCTGGCAGGATGGACTCCTGAGGGCAGCAAGTGGCAAAAATCAGCCTGAAACTCCTGTATAGCCTGGTGCTGCACCTTGGGCACCCAAGCAAAATGAGCACTTCAGTCACCTGCTCCCCAAGGGGACCTGTAGACACAAGTTAGATGAGTCTGTGTGGTGCTGCCCCTTCCTAGAACTTTATTTTTTCTTATTTCTGTGGCTGATACATCAAATATGTTTAACTTTGTGGTAATTATCCAGATCCTCATTTTTCCTGTATGAGTGATGGTCTTGGCAAAACTTCTTTTCTTTTGTTCTGGCTGAGAACTTCCTGATTGCAGAGAAGAGGGGTGGGGTTTTTGTTTAGTTTGTCTCTGGAGAGCACTTTATTGCACATATTTACCTTCCTGTTGTGCTCATCCAGATTAAAACAGTAGTAGAAATTCCAAACCACTTATTTCTGTTCAGTTTTTACATATGGTTAAGTTGCAACTTGTGCTTCTTAATTTTTTTCCTGAAAGGCTACAGGCATAAATACAGAAGCAGAAGGAAATACTTTGCATTTTTATTAGGAATCCTTTTTAAAATGAGTCTAAAGGAGAACTGAATTATAAAAATGTAAAGTTCTTATCCTCAGAGTTTGAAAAATGTCATTTTAAAGTGAAAAACTTGTCCCATTATAGTAATGTGGAGAGTAGATATTTCCAGGGGAGCTTCTGGTATTTGGCTTAGTGCATTGAAATCTGGTTACCTTCCATGATAAAGGCTTTGGTTTGATTCTTTACCTTCATGGTGAAGGATTTGGTTTGTGCCCACTGAACGAGACATTTACCTGTGTCTGAACTGAGAACTTGTGTGAACAATGACTCTTTCCCCAGCACTTGGCCTCTGCACATTGGTGCAGGTTGGCCAGGGTCTCTTCTCCACAGCTGGAGGTGTCAGCTCTCCTTTCCTGCTAGGTGACACTAGTTAACATCTTTGCCTGAATATCTTGCCTTGTGTAGTTGACTCTGCAGTGCAAAGGTGCAAACCTGCTGTTTGGATACAGGTGTTTTAGCTCTGTGATGTTTTGTACGTGCCCTTGTGACACTTGGAGAACTCTAAAGGTTGTGTTATGAAGTTGAGACCTGCCTGTTCCTTAAGTTCTGACAGAAAAAAATGTTCTTCCTTTCCTCTGTTGACCTCTCCAGTGCATCTTGCATATCTTGTTTTCCACTCCTACTTTCAGGTTCAGAGGATGGGAAGATCCATGTCTGGAATGGAGAAAGTGGGATGAAGGTGGCTGTCCTAGATGGAAAACACACAGGTCCTATAACCTGTCTGCAGTTCAATCCAAAATTCATGACTTTCGCTAGTGCATGTTCCAATATGGTAAGGCAATGGGCTTTAAGTTCCTCTGACTCCATGAGGTGCTGACACAGAGATTAATCTGAGAAGGCTCAGTGCCTCTCATGTGTGCTTGCAGAAGGTGGCAGCTCCTACAGGGTGTTGCAGGAGAGATTTGTGTTCTGCTATGAAAAGATGTTTTCTTTCCTCCTCTGTAGGCCTTCTGGTTGCCAACTATCGACGATTAATTCCTACGCTGCAGCTGCTGTCGGATGGCTCCCATACTGCTAACAGCAGCACGTCATTGCAAGCATAGTTTTGGAATTTCCTACATCTCCTAGACTCTGTTCCTGTTCCTGCATATTTCCCATGTCTTACCTTTATCTACAGCATTCCGTTGTGAGGACTGCTCCTCTTGGCCTGGCACACTCAAGAAGCAGCATGCTACATTACTTACCAGTCCATGCCTGGCAGGCTTTAGCCCAAGATGGAACTGACACAGTGTTATTTCTTAGAGCCGTGAAGTCTGTTTTATCTACAAAATGTTTGTGGCATTTTTTAAAGCTGTAATTATGTGTTTTCCTGCTGTAAGTGCACAAGGCTATTGATGTTCCAGCGTGGAACGTGCAGTTCCTTTCCATAAGTGCATGTTTTTAACGTCTGGGATCTCTGGTTTCACTGCAGTCCACAGATGCAAATACTTCTGTGCCAAATGTGAACACTGACAGTTTTCAACAGCAGATGCTGGATTCTCTTGCAGTGAAACATGCACCAGAAGTGTGGGTAGCTGTGAATGTACCTCATACATCTTGTCATCCGTTCTTTTTTTGGCAATTTAGTGTGCAACTGCACAGGTTTCATCCACTGTCAGAGGTTGCCAAAGCCTCCCTGCTGTTTGCTGTGTCAGCTTCCTGGAGGCGCAGACAGCACTGCTGAGGTCCGGCCAGTGTCCCGAGCAATAAAGGAGTCTGTCAGCGGGAAGACTGAGAACCACACTGAGACTGAAAGCACAGTCTGCCTGTGTATCTTCGTTATGTACCATCTTGGCTGATCTTACTTGTAAATATCATGGGGTGGGTGGGCAGTGGGAATGGGCCATATTTTTTTACTTTTAGATATAAAAGAATATGATGTGGGCCAGTAATGTGAGGTGTCTAGGCTGTTTACTTTCACCGATGCAGTTTTCCGCCCCCTGGTCTGTAAATAAGCTCCATGAAATTCATCCCACACCAGGCTTAGACCGGTATCCCTTTGTTGGTAAAACTGACGTGTGGGTAGTCGATCACACAGTTTGGTACCGGTCTGCAGGTTTCCAGTGGTAGCTCCAAAAGAGCAATGCATTCTTTGTCAGATGGTCTTTAGAAATGAATTTAAAAAATCTTAGGCATGACTGCTGACTCTGCTTTGCTGTGGCCCTGCTCCAAGGAATGCCCCTGCACAGAGATGGGGAAGGACATCTCTCCTGCCTCAGGGGCTTGTAGCACAGAAAAGCTGGCAGGCTGGTCTTCAAGCCCAGTTCCAGGTTTTTTTTTTCCTGAAATATTGCTTCAGTGGAATGCATCCACCAGCAAGTTGAGACAGGCCTGGTGAAAATGTATTTTTCACTGTATTCTTGCCTTTCCAAACACACTTGGGTTTGTGCTGGGTTACAACTTGGGAAGTCTGTTCTTTCCCTTGCCCAGTCACATGTGCTTCCCAGCCCATAAATATGAAAAGGTGACAAGACAGTAATGGGCATGTTCTCGGTGCTCTCCAGTGCCACTCCTTACTGGCAATCCATGCTGGAACGTTTTCCTTAGGTCAGTTGTCCTGATGTTCCCCTGTTACAGCAAAGTTCATCTCAGCTGTATACAGTTCACATGACTCCCTGGAAAAGTAAACGCCTTGTAGAACAGCTGTTTCTGTTTTGCTTTTTCTTGCCTTTTTTCCCCCCCCCTCCCAGTCCTTTTCCATGGAAAGGTGTTGTGCTAAGAGCTGGGGATGGGCACCAAGCATTTCTGCGCTGCTGGGTTTGGTTCAGGTCACAGCGCTTGCCTGTGGCAGTGCAGGAGCACTGCCCACACGGGGCGGGCTCACACCCGCTCCATCTGAGCTGTGGTTGTGGCTCTGCTGCTGCTGCTACACGGGGCATTTCTAACTACAGCTCTGCCATGTGAGTTTGCCATCCTCCAGCAGGGTGATGGATGCTTTCCCTCTGCCACACAGGCCTGCTGCTGGAGATGCAGATGAGAGGTTCATGCCACCCCTCTTCCTGTGCTGACCCACCATTGCCTATAAATAACACTGCCCCGTGCTAAGGGGGCTGGTTTTCTCAGGCCTCAGCCACTTTAACTCAGCAGTGTTGCATTTCAGGCTGCTTGGTGCTATTTTACCTCTGTTGGTATTTGCAATGCTTTGTAAAATACAGATATTTGGGGTTTGTAGTGTGTTTTAACAGTCAAACTTCAGCGTCCAGTAGTAAATTATCTTTGAGGTTTTTTAAAGTCTTTTGCCTGAGGAAGTGAACAGATAGCCTCTGGCCATATTCCTTGTTACTTTTCACAGGGAAGCATTTGGAAGTCTTTTATTCTATAAAAGCTCTTTGTTAATGTGGTTTTGAGCACTTGTCTAGAGATCGTTGTTCAGCTCTCTTCTGCTTGCAGTGTTGTAAAAGATGGTATGTTGTGGCATGGAATGTTGAAGGAAAAGGGAACCAGAGGAGTGAGTGGTTTAGGAGGATACACACACAAGCACATCAGTGGCTTTCTGGAGTGAAGAGGGGTGTTCAGGCTCATGTAAAACAGCACTAGTTCTCCGTTCAGGGTGGCAGCTGAGCACCTTCCCAGGGCCCACTGCCACCCACAGGGGCAGAGACATCTCTGTTGATGTAGCATGGAGTGCTTTCCATCTGGCTTTAAAAGAGGGGAATGTGCCAAGTGTTGTCAGGGAACTTGAGGATCGTATGTTTCAGCTAGTTGGGCAGGAAAGGTGAATAAAGCTTTTAGCTTTCAGCCTCTACATGCTTCTTTAGGAGTCTCAGGGCTGCAATTCCTGTATTTAGGGCTGCCAGCTGATGAGAAACAGATCTGATGAAAAGCAGCCTTCCCAAGTCTGACAGCGGCCAAGCAGTAAACAGCATTCCCCCTCCAAATCTGACATGTAAATCCCCCCCATGTTCTTTGGGATGAAGTAAAGACCTTTTTTCAAAACAAGGGGGAAATGAGACTCAAGAGCCCATCTCTAAGCAGTGTGGTGGCTGAGCACACCTGCCTGGGTTGTAGGAGATTTCAGGTATAATTCTCTGAGTCAGTCTTGAAAGATTTTTATTACTTTATTGAAGCTCCCAGGTCCTGGATTCATGCCCCAATCCCTGCTTTGGAGGGTGCAGGAGCAATTGAGTGACAAATTTGGAAGCAGCAAGGCATCTTTCCCAGTGCCTCTTGGCTGCATTAGCACTTTAAGAGACTTCACCTTGGTTTTGGGTCAGGGGCAGGAACCTGGTGAACCTTTCAGAAACTGGTCTCTGTGGTCGTGAGCTGCTATAGGGAGTTGGACTCCTCGGTGGTATTTGCCAGTGAGTGTAAATACATAAAGTCAAATTATGCTTTGTCACAAAATACTACATATGTGGAGAATTCAATGTTGTGGCTGTGACCAATAAATATTTTGTAGAGAGACCACTTGAGTGCTGTAAATTCTGCATTTGTCCAGTGTGATACAACTTGCTGGTTTCTTAAGAGGGGGAATGTTAAACTCATCCATTTTTTAAAATCTCCCTTTGTTTTGGAGCATCAGAAATTCTGTAGTGGAAATAGTGATTCTTTGAAGTTACCCCTCCATAAATTGCGCATTTTAAGAAGTTTTTTTTTGCCTATGAATGTATCAGGATAGGGAAGCCTTGTGACAGCTACTTCTGGAGCTATGGTGCCCTAGGTAAAGAGATGTTCACAGCAGCCTGTGGTATGGATGGAAAAGCTGAGCTCTTTCTCAGCAAGAAGGTGAGAAAACAACTTACTGGATTTGAGTAACAGGAATCTTGGATCATTACAATTAATGTATATAAATGTGTTACAGCTACTGAAGGGAGGACAGCAGCCAGTATCATCACCATGGGCGAATCCTCACGTGCATTGTTTTCAGGTCAAACTTAAGAGGATGGGGGGAAAGTGAAGCTGGAGAGAAATGTTTTTTATTCTTTCCTTGCTTATACCACAAGCAGATAGCTGAGAAGGCTGCCCCATTCCTGAGGGGAATTCCCTCCCACTGCAGGAAATAATCTTTTGACTCCAAGCCCTTGCAGCAGTTCTGGTAAGGGGATGCTTCTAGTGATAAAGACAAAAGCAAAAACTGCCCCGTAATTTTCTGAGGCTGTTTTCCTCCAGCCCTGATCTGTGTAAAATCCCCAGCAGGAATACCACCACAGTAAGATGCATGGGAAAAAAAAAAAGTACTTTTATTTGGGCTTTCATCCTTGCAGAATTTACACACTGGGGTTTGGCTGCTTCTCTAGGGAATCCTGGAACGTATGTAATGAATAATGAAAACCAAAATGGGGACTCGGGGAGGTGGGAAACCTGTCCAGACCTGAATTTCCCTGGCTTATAAACAGGTTGGGAAGCAGATCCTGAGAGTTTAAGACAACTCTGGCCTGTCTGCTGCAGTGTGTTTCTGCTAAAATATGTGCTTGAGATTCAGCACTGCAGACAAATTACAACAAACCGGTTTTATTTTACTTGGAGCTCTTCTACTGAATCAGCTGATGCACTGTAACACCTTGGTTCTCACCAGTGCTGCTGCTACAAAACCTGCTTTGCTGTCAGAAACTATCTGAATAGAGAATGTGTCAGCAGGTATAGATTAAGATTTGTTAGAAATCTGTACACTGTGTTACTAATACACTTCAGTGTTCTTAAATAAGAGTAAGGCACAATCTTTTGCACGGGAGGCTTCTGTACACCAGGGTGAAGCTTCACCTGGCTACATCCTCTGGGTTTGAGGTGGTGCTGCCTACAAATGGCAACTGTCTCAAGATGTCTGGGCTGCTGCTCCACCATTCCCATGCCACAGGCACAGCTGTGCCCAATGCTGTCTTGGCAGCTGCTCCCAGGTTTTCAGCACATCTCACGTTACAGCAAATGGATACGAGAGATGCTTTAGCTTATGCATCCAGTTCAGTTTAGTTCAAGTCTGATTAAAAGCCAGCTCTTCAGACTGGCTGGATCTCAGTTGATTCTTATTGTTCAATAATTAAAAAGGGAGGGAGATCAGTAGAAACATGAATTTGAGTGACTGTACCGCAAAGGTCTTAGAAAAAGTGCCCTTTGGCTTGCATGGCTCCCTTTGCAGGTTCTCCTTGGTCCAACAGTGAGAAAGGGGAGTGAATTGTTGCCCACTGTGCTTCTCTTGCATGCTGTTAAGGAACTAATCTTGTTCATCCGATGCCAAGTGCTGGCTGTGCATTTCAGGTTCCACTGCAAGTGGTTTTGCTGGAAGAGAGCGTACATGTGTGCAGCAGAAATCCCTCAGTCTCAGGCTGATGCTGAATGGCACCACAGTAAGGGAACACAGGGATGCTGTGTGTCATCCTGACAGTCAGTCCTCTTCCCTGTTGTGTAGTGGGATGACAAATACAGAGATGTCATCATAGGATGCCTCGTGGCTGTCATCCAGCATCCACTGGTGGCCTCTCTTTTTTCCCCTTGCTTTGCATACCAAGAACTTGGCCAGTTCTGAAAACCTGTGGGTAGAAAAATGCAAGGCTTGGGCTAATATAGCAACTCTTCCTCTTAAATACAACGTTGAGATGTGGTTTTATGTTGTCAAAATAACAAGGTTTTTTAAGACATCAGCTTTATAATTGTGACTTTAGGATGGGGACAGATTCGAAAGTCACAGAAAAGAATGGACGTGCCAGAGCTGACTGGGAGGCAGTGGGATCTCAGCTTGCTTTAGGTCTGACCAGGTTCTTTGGAAGGGAAAACAAAGGCAAAGCTGGTATTACCTTTGAGGATCTGTCCTGTTTTCTGCAAGGAAGCTCCTGACCACATGGGCCACCTCGTCATTGCACAGAACATCCCAAAGGCCATCAGTTGCCATAATGAGGACATCGTCTTCCTTAATGTCATGCAGAGCAAAGTCAAACACATTCACCTGGAAAGCAGAGGAGTAAATCTGTGACAATTCCTGCAATGTAACAGAGGGGTCAGGAAGATGAGACTTCCCTTGAGAGATGACACACTGGGACCAGGGTGCTTGGAGAAATGGTAAGACCTGCCAAGTCTGTAAAAGGTGCCTTCTACAGAGGAGCAGCTTGTTTAATTCCACCCTAAAATTCCCACGTGCTGTGACTGACCTTAGGAATGCAGGAGAGGAAGGGTTTGACTTCAATGTTGGTGTCTATCACCTTGAGCTGATGATCCCCCAGGCCTCGAGAGACAGCCAGAGTCCCCAGCAGGCGAGCCTGGCCCCAAAGCAAAACGGGATTGAAATGTCAGGCTGTGGTGCCTTTAAAGGCTGATGTGTGGCTTGTCCTGACTGATCTGTGTGTTGCTTTAGGACCTTTCTCCAAGCATCATCCAGAACAGCCTATGGAGACTTTAGAGATGGAGGAGTGATCAGAAGCAACAGCATGATGGGAGTGTAGAAACAGCCTGACTGTGAACGGCTTCATGTGGCCCATGGTGTGCTCTGGGTAAATGCTACAGACCTCAGGAAGCCCATGGTGCCATCTGCTCTTGGATATGAGGTAGAAAGGAAGACAACTGGGTTGGTTTGGGGGGTGTCTGTTTGTCCTGGCAAAGGAGCTTCTGCACTGACTCGATAAACAGGGTGGCATGTGGGTTGTAGTGCTGGGGGAGGTGATGGGACTTTCTGCTCAACCCCAGCAGGCAGATGCTGGATGGCTGCAATCACTGCTTCTCCCTCCCTCCTCCTTCCCTCTCCACACTCATTCCTCAGCCTTTCCTCGAGGAGGACAGTTTGTGGGAAAGGCACTAAAGCTAAAGGAGACAATCCCAAGTAGGAGCTGATGAACTTCTCATCTGAATCGAATTCTTGTGCGGAAAGGGCAGGCTCCCTCAGGGCTGCTGTCTGCTCTGCTGTACTCTGAAGAAGGGTGCTCCAGAGGGCTCTGGGTTATACCAGCCAGGCAGCAAAGGAAGCTGCTGTATCCAGGCTGTGGGATTGTGCTGTGCTGGAGAACACCAGAGCTCCAGGTCTGCTGTAGTGCCCCAGAGTGTGACATGAGTGACAGGGACACTGAGGACCCCCAGAAGCCTTGCCTGTATCTTCCCAGTGTGTAAAGCATTAAGCTACCTGCTTCCCGTGACCATGGACAAGAGGATACTTGAGGTCAGCTTTCTCCACCGTCTTGTACCCCCTGGAACAGAGAATTCACTGTTGATTTGGGATTTGTCTGACTTGGCAGTACAACCCAGCCAGAGCATTTTGACTCTGATTGAACCCTTGTGGTGTCCCCATGCAAAGGCAGCTCACTGAGGATGGGGCAAGGTGATCCTCACTCCTGTTCCTCCCCAACTTGTACCTGCACCAGCTTGGGACTTCCTGCACCAGCCCCACTGCCATGGATACCAGGACCATCCTGACTCTTTTCCAACCACCCTGTCAGGGCGCTGGTCCTTTGGAGAGAGCTGCTCACAGCATCCTTCCCTACCATTATGCTGCTGTTCCCACTAGCAGGATGTGCCCCTTCTCCCTTCACTTCCCCGTTGGTGTGAGCAGGTAAAGCTGCCCTGTGCTGCAGCCTTGCCCTCAGGCAGAAGGGACTCACCAGCCCTCCATGAAGTAATCCCGGTACAGGACTTTCTGGCCCACATCATCTCCCTTCAACCTTCGTGGAAACTCAAAGCGAGTGAATTCACCATCCAGGAGCTTGGGAAAAAGGAAAGCCTGGAGGAGGGAATGGAGGAGTGAGTATGGACAGGCTCTGCTTCAGTGGGGTAGGGCACCAGAGCTGCTTCTGCCTCAGGACTGGTACTCCCAGCAGCAGAATGGAGATCAGAATTGGGAAAGTGTGTTCCAGTGAGGACAAGAGCATCACCCATACTAAAGACTGTTGGCTGAATTTCTACCTCAGCCCTCCCTGGCTAGTGCCAGCTGACATTAGGGCCAAACAGTGGCCTTCAAGGAAGGCTGGAGGTCCTATTGCTGCAAGCCATCTCTGGCCCTGTGGGATGCTTGCAGCTGGATTGTCTGATGTGTGGAAGGAGTCACTCACCAGGTGCTGGATTCGCTGCCTCTCTGACTCAGGGGTGAACTCGCTGCTCATGGGCACAATGTTGTCCTTCAGGACAAGAATTGCCCTACAAGGGGGAAGAGGCAAAACTCAGCTGTGCCAGAGAATAGCTGTGCACCAAAAACTCTTAAAAAATGCCACTGCATGTCAAATAACTCCATTGCAATTACGCTATTGCAGCAGAGACCTGTGCTTGCCTAGATTGACAGTGGTTGAGCTCACTATTAGAGGAATGTGGGGCCCACAGCCAAATGAGGGAAATTACCCTTCACTTCTAGTCCCTTGAAATCCCCAAACTATTCCAGAAGGCATGGGAGCACCTTTCTCCCAACAGGTCCCGTGCCAGGCAGTAGGTGGATGGCTGGGCTGCACATTTACTGTTTGTAGGATCAAATCACAGTTGTAGTTTACCCTGGCAGCTAAACACCACACAGCCACTTGCTCACTCCCCCACACCCAGTGGGGCAGATAACAGAAAAAGTAAAATCTGTGGGTTAAGTGAAAGAAAGTTTATTAGGACAGGAATGGAGGGAAAATCATAATGAGAAAAGAATCAGAATATAGAAAACAACTGATGCACCACAGTGCAGTTGCTTACCACCTGCTGACTGATGCCCAGCAGTGGCCTCAGGCTACCTTTCCCCTCAGTTCACACACTGAGCATGGTGCCATGTGATCTGGAACATCCCTTGG